>VMRN01000009.1:4242086-4276130 GCA_010277015.1 Poeciliopsis turrubarensis | reverse complement strand
ATAGATAGATAGATAGATAGATAGATAGATAGATAGATAGATAGATATTTGCCATTGCACAACTGTATAAACAAACTTAAACATGCTCCAATTGATATGCTACTGCTATATCATTGAAGAGGTGGCGAAATATTGGAATTATTTTAACAGTGCTAATTAATAGCAGTGAAAAACATACTTCTTTTCTTTACGATCTTAGTTTAAAGTGTAAACGTTTGAAAATCACAAAACCAGCTCAGCACTTTGAACTTGCTTCTTTGACTACTGTACCTTTGCCACCTGTAGAGGCTTTTGCTGCTCCGCTCCTCCTTGCAGCCTGAACCCCCACGGAGCTCCTCCTGAGAGACAGACCAAGATCTCCTCCGCCACCATCTCAGCTCCCAAACCGCAGACCAAGTGTATATGAATGTGTGTGGGGAGTCTGCTCTCTTCTTCCTCGGTTCCTCACACTCTGGAGGTATCAGACACTCTCTCTGATCGTTCTCCAGATCACCCCACCCTTTCATTGCTAATACTGGAATGCAGCGTGGGGTGGAGGGTTGGGGGGGTTCAGCTTGTGAGAGTTGGTGACCATCATCCTCCTGTGTATTCGACACTTGCCACGTCAGTCTCAAGCACCACATGCAGGAGGGGATGCTTGCTGATATACGCTCCAGAAATAACCACCAGCCCTGACCTCCTCAACACAGCCAATCTGTCTAGGAGCAGTGGAGCAGATTTCTGCTCGTTTTCCCTACAGGATCGTTTTCAAAGAAAGAAAGGGTAAAAAAAAATATCAACTGAATTTAAGATTTAATTTATTAAAGTAGAATGTGCAGTTCCATGGAAGTACAGTCAGTTCTAGTGTACATCAAAACATATGTTTTACAAAAGCCCAGCCCATATTTAAATTTAAATTGGTTTAAATTTAACAAAACTTGTGTGGCAACACTTGAAAGCTGCTTTTTACATGCGTTCTTGTCTGTACCTTGTCAGTCAAGTTGTTTTGAAGTGTGGACAACCAATTATTTGATGACCAACTGATAAAATAAATTAAAAATCACTCATTCACTGCAGTGTTTGCGGTTTCATTTTGTTTTTCAGCATGTAAAGCACTTTGACTTGCCTTATTGCTGCAGTGTACAAAAACCAATAAACACAACCAAACTTTCACTGCAGGAAAGTTTGCAATATGGTTCCAGTTTAAATTTATATTCTATCTGGTATTGGAAAAACACAACATAATTCACAAAATGTGACTCGCATGTGTAAGGAAAAGGAACCACAGAAAATGTAGATTTCCGCATTTATTTTTAATTATCCCACTTGTGGTCCTCCGTAGAATCGAACCAAGCGACTCCGTTCACGGGAAAAGATCCGGGGAAGTGGGGACGTAGAGGAAGTCGTCGTGCGTCGTCCGGATGTGGACGTGGCACAGCGTTGCAGCAGTTCCGCTGAATGTCCGCTTCTGCTACCAAGAAGGGATTAGTGAGCAACACCCCGGGACGGCTTCGAGTTCAGTCGGCCACAGGGCTTCTCCGTTTGCCACGAACAACGGACCGCCTTACTATTTACACCTCTACCGAGGTAGGTTTTGTTGTGATGCGGCTCCGTGTCTGACACCCTCAGCCGGTTTTGACACGGGGAGCTCGGATTTCGCTCCCTCTGCCGATGCTAAGCTATGCTAACTGATGCTAAGAGACGCGGCTAGCAGCTTTCTGAGAAGTAACTGGAGGTTATTGGCGTCGCTTTCGGCTAGCATCATATGTCAACGGGGCTAGCATTAGCTTTCCACGGCGGGCTGTGGCGACTCGATCTCAGCTGATTCAAGCACCTTTGCTGTCATGATTCAATCTGGCCTGTTGCTAACATTAGCATGCTGAATTAGCACTCACGTATTCAGGAGCTAAGCATTGGTGTTATTTACCAACGTCTCGTATTTTTGCCACTCTTCTAACTCACACTTGGTAGCGACTCGATGTTTGAATCATTGTTTTCCAAACTTTCAATGGCATTTTACTATGCTACAGCTCGTAGCTTCTAATCAGCTAATGTTGATGCGGCACTGCTACCTCATCCTCGGGTTTTGCGGCAGTTCAGGACTTGTGTAGTATAATCGAAGTTGTTTTTGTTTAACTTTAGCCCAGTGTATCTTAATTGGCATGTTGAAGCAGGAGATTGGGTTCTTTTAGCGGGCCTGACTTACTAGATAGCGATTGTATTTCTCATCGTGGCCCCTTCTATGTTGAATAATTCAAAGGCTCCGCTCGTTTAGCCCATGTTTGTTAGATGATACTCATGTTTGTCGTATAAGTTAGGCCTACATCCAGAAACTTGAGTGTATGATAAGTAGCTCAGCTGGAACACATCTGTTAGCTCTGGATTTGATCTGAAACTAAAAATTATCATCAGGATCTGTCAGTGTTGTTGAGCAGAGAGACAAGCTCTGGTGTTTCTCACAAAATTTGATTGAGAGAAAATGCTAGTAATTGTTCATTTGCCTTTGAGTCTTTCAGTTTTGTCATGAACTTCATCCTGCCATGATTTCAAACCTGGAAGTCAGAGGGACATTTAAATTGTCTGGATGTGATCAAAGAACCTGGAAATATTATTACGAAAATAACATTTTTTTGGACACCTTGATGGCAAAACATCTGATCATTTAATGTGAAATGTTATCAAAATATATTTCTTACTTCAGAAACATATTTCTTACCTTTTTACTAGCAGTCATATTTATATGTAATTAAATTACAGTAATATGAAAAGTTGATATTTAGTGAAATGTTGAAAATTGTTTTTATTAATGTTCTGTTTTTCTGTCATTAGATTTATCCAAAGGTAAAATGTTAACATAGAATATATAATCACCATTAAAAACACTTAGAGCGAAGCGCCTCTGATGAATGATGACATTCAACTTCTACTTGTTTTTGTTTTCTTTTTTCAATGTAAACAATATGGCCACATTCTGAAATTGAGATAAAACTATTTCCAAGTTTTGATAGAAACCAGGCTTTGCACAAGGTAATTAAACATCTGCTTTGGTATCAGATCATTTGAATTGTTGGAATAAAGATGGCTAAAAGCATTATCTAAAAGACTGAGTTAAGAAAATTAAAGATATAACACTATCATCAGGAAAAATAAACAGACAACAACAAGCAACATTTAGAGTTTATGTTGTTATTTAAAATTCTCACACCTTCAACCCACAACAGCAAATAAATAATTTTTTAGACGAGGGTTTCGGTTTGCTAGTTCAGTTGAAAGAAGACAGAAGATCAAGTTTTACAAAGATTGATACAAAAACCTCAGTCTTTGTGTTTATATTCAGAAAAACATAATCTGGGTTTTCCCAAATTCAGCCCCTCTGTTGATAGACAGAGGTTCAAAATAATAAAATAAAGCAACTTTGCTGAAATACGTTCAGTCCTATGCCTCAGCATTTAATATAAAATGCTGTTAAAAAGTCTGCTAAGGGCGAAAACTCCTCACTAATGCTAAAAATGGCTGATTTTGATGCATGTATTCTTGGTGGCAGCCTTCAGGCTGAAGAGTGCAGTGTGAACATTGTGATGCATTCACTTGTTGGAGAAATGTCAAATTTTTGATTCCCAACTTTCACTGCACTTTCCTCATCCTCATCTTCATAATCAGGTTGAAAGCTATGATGGCGTTAGATGTAGGGTTGTAATTCTGTCACTGTTTGATCAAGCTTTAGGGATGAACTGAAGATGAATGTAAACCAGCACACTCCAATGGCCTCTCCCTACGGCCAGCCCCAGCCTGGCTACGCTCAGCCCGGCTACGCCCCCCTGGACGGAGGATACCCTGCCCCTTATGCACCTTACAACGGCCCCGCTTCAGCCTATCAGCCTGGCGTTCCTCCACAAGGTGAGCAGAAGCGTCCAGATCAGCAGCTACACAATTTTGATCAACTTTAAAACGGTTCACGGTTTTTAGATGTGAAAATCTCATCACCTGTGTAAACTAATCTATATCTGAGCTGCCCTTTCATTACTTCATTTACCTTCACACATCACTCTGCATCTCTGTATTTTCTCGCTATCCCTATTTTCTTGTATTTCAGGTTATTCTCCTTTCACAAGCTTTCCCTCTAAGGCTGTGGCAGCCAACCCAGTCTCTGACCTCTCCTCTCCTCTTGACTTAGGTAACCCCTCGGTTCTTTCTCACTTCACACATCCTGCAAACATCAAATCACCTCTGTGTCTGAAACATCTTCTTTCTTTTCTCATTTTCTTCTTATTTACTTCAGTATATATTAAATCTCTGTAGCTTTTTAACTTGGGTTCTTATTTTATGTTGCTTTTTATTGGACAAGCTTGATCTTTCAATTGACTTGCATATTACATCTCATAAATGTTAAGTGTCTGGTGGTTATTTTTACTCTAGTTTGGCCTAAAATGTTGTTTGACCCACTTTTAAAGTGAAGCCTGAGCTTCTGACCCCAAAATCAAAATCTTGGAATATTATTTCAATGTTACATTATTTGGAAACTATCATCTCTGTGGCTTTTTGTCATATTTGTCTTTTTGTACTAACTTGGATTGATAATGGGACAAATTGAGACAAGAATTTTTTCCAGTCTTTCTAAACAAAATAATTTAGACTATCAGATTAAAATAATCTTAAGGTATTTCTGTTAGTGATGGGAATTTTGGCTCCCAAACGACTCTTAATTTATTATCATCTACAACTCCATATATTGACATAACTTGGCAAATAGGAATGTTTTATATGATGGATCATTTTGCATTGAATGTTCTCTAGATGAGAATCCTTAAGCTTCCTAAATTTTATATATTTGTTCTGTTACGAAAGCAGACATTCTTATTTTTGTATAATATTTTAATCAAACTTTTAATTTTTAACAAAAAAATGGTTAATTTACCTAAAGCTTTGGTCTCAATGTGCCATTTTTGTTTACAGAGATTTCAGAATTCATTTTATTTTGGGGGGGGAGTTTTGTTTATTTCTTTTAAATATTTGAAATAACTTCCAGTTCTAGTGTTAAATGTTTTCGAAATTAAAGTTTATTAATCTTTGAGGTTATGTACTTGCTTTATTTTGACATTGTCAAATGTGACAAAGTGTAGACAAGATCAGTACTTTTCCATTGTGCTGTTATCAGTACATGTTGATGATCTTGGGGGGGTTTCTTCAGGTCAGGCTCGGGGTCCTCCCACCTCTGCACCACCTCCTGTCTCAGCCGCTCAACAGTATAACCAGTACAGCCACAGTCAAGGGGACATGCAGAATGGACCCCCACCCATGACACAGGCACCACCCAGGTAACTTTTATAACTTTTCGTATTTAGACAGGGACGTGAAAATCTGACAGTAGTTACAACTTCACAGCATCTATATAAGCTCTTGTTGTGCACAGATTCTCTTCATTTTGGGAGATTGATGATCGACTGATACGCCAAAGCTGATCTTATCTACGAAAACCAGGCATTTTTTTCTGGTGAAGTCTGCACATGTAGAGTTAACAATAGTCAACCCACTGTTGTCAAATGAGCAACTTTTCAGACAACTCCAAAATCAGAATTTGTCCAGCTTTTTACCTCTATGCCCGCTGTGGTGTGAGCATGAAGTGACGCATTTAAAAGGCTGCTGCAACAAAAATGGCAGCATGCTGAGGGCTCATTTCAACTTGGTTGGACAGCATGAACTTCAATCTCTACAAAAGTAATGTTTTTATATTGATTTTGTTTTTTATTTACTTCTAAATCAAACCAGATTTATGATCAATCATTTTTGCCATAATTTTGTGCACATTTTTTGCATTTTCCGCTCATTCAGTGAAGGTTTTGTTACAAGGAAGTGCTTGAATGCAATCCATTTTTCCGATTTCCTCAAATGCACCACATTTCTCTGCCTTCCATTTAATAGATGCACTATGACTGAAACATGAGAAAATCTCATTAGGAAAGATGTCAGAAAATGATTTAACTTATTCAGATACAACCTAAAATGCACAAATAAAGAAGAAAAGCAAGTATTTCAGGTTCTTTATTTTTTAACTGTTTAAAAGTTGAAATGCACAATGAGGTATTGATACTTGGTTAAATGAGCCCATGATGTTTGGATATTAATGTCCTGACTGGCACCACTCCAGGAAAATCCAACGTTTGTATCAAAGCATCACAGAGCGGCTTTAGATCCGTAGCTACAAGATTTATTTCAAGATATTCTGCAGGAGATTTATGTAAACCTGCAGGTGTTTAGTTATATCACTAGGGCAAAGACATTTTTAACTTTTGAAATAAACTATCATAAAAAGATGCTGTGTTAGGGATCGTCGGGCAATATGGTTGAAAAATATATCACATTATAAGCATTTCACATCAGTAGATATTGATAAATATTGATTAGTTTTATATTTTCAAAATACTGCCAAATTGGTGACGTAACTTTTTCCTCACACTGATCTTTTTCATTTTTAAGTAGCTATGAATCATGATGACCAAACATGAAACTGTTGCTATGTAACTCAACAGGTTGTTGCTAGGTAACCAAAGATGAAGTGAGTTTGTTGATGCCACCAACCTTGCTTAGCTGGGTGTGAAAGACTGAGAGGCTAAAGCCTTTCCTCTGCTTACTTCTCCCAGAATGCTGTTCGGTTCAGGGTCAGAATTTGGTGAATTATTGAACATTCTGATGTATTTTATATTGCTATTGATCACTTGTCTATTGCTTTAAATATTATCGTCTTATTGCCCAGCCCTACTTTACATAGAAGAATAATGAGAGCAGTTTGCATATTTTCTCCATGATGTATCAGAGTTATGAATAACTGGTGTTTTTACTCTGTTGTCGTTAATTTAGTTAAGGTAAGGTATTTTTCGTCATGGCTTCTCTGATTCTCCATCACCAGAGCAGAACGTGTAGCTAGCCTCCACCTCCACTTATGTCTTCTGTGCATTTGCAGGCCTGCTGCAGCCCAGCCATACAACCAGGGACATATGAACATGACCGGGCCGCAACCTTCCTATCCGCAACACTACGGACCTCCACCCACGATGCAACAGGTCACCAGTCAGATGACTGGGATGCAGATCACATCTGGGCCACCAACCCCTGCAGGGCCAGGATACGGTACGGTTAAATTGATTTATGTGATGTGATGATGTTGAGTATTACCACGAAGTGATTTTACAATGCTTTATTTTCTTACTTAAAGGAGTTTAATTATTCGTTTATTTACATCTTTTAATATGTTTCTAATATTTAAACTGGTTTAAGCAGTTAAATGTAAATATTTCACTTTTGTTCAGAATTATCTTTCACTAAAATAATTGCTATTTGCAGCCTTAATGCTAACCAGTATCTCCGTGTCTCCCTCCCATCAGCTCCTCCTCACAGCTCCCAGCCCCCCATCAGTACCTACTCTGCCCCACCCCAACCCTCCTACACCCAGGCTCCGCCTCCCGCTTCATCTGCTCCCACCCAGCCTCCTCCTCCAGGCGTTCCTGCAGCTTCTCAGCAATACTACGGCGTCCCTCCGCCTCCTTCGCAGCAGCCGTTCGACTCGTCTCGTCCCCCCACCTCCCAGCAGCAGTTCACGTCTTCTGCTCCACCTCCGCCCTCCCAGCAGACTTTCCCCCCCTCCTCTTTTTCGGGTCCCCCGACTCGCCCCCAGGCTGCGCCGGTGTCCCAGCCGCAGCCGCCCTTCCCTGATGCTCCGCCCTCTTTGTCAGCAGCACCTCCACCTGGTAGCCAACCTGGCTTTGCTGGCGGCCCACATCCAATGGTTCAAGGCTCCTTTCCACCTCAGCTGACACCGCCTTCCTCTCAACCAGGGTCTTTTCCTCCGCCTGGTCCTCCCCCCACCTCAGTGGCCTCGGGTCAGTACCCCCCCATGTCTCAGCCACAGCAGCCCCCTGCAGCCCAGCCGTCACCGTACCACTCAGGACCGCCGCCTCCCAGGGCTCAGATGCCTCCAACATCTGTAGGACAGAGCAACCACCTGCCTCCAGGACCGCAGGGTCTACCGGGTCAACAGGGGCCTCCAGGGCCCTTGCATCAGCCCCCTGTTCAGCCTGGCATGCAGACAGGATACCCCCCTCAACAAAATGGTGGGAACTCACCATTTTGTTTGACTAAACCGTTTCGTTTAGTCAAACGAAAACGGTTTGGTTTATCTGGAAGCTGAGCTGTTTTGTGTTTTTGCATTAGGTGCATTTGGCCAGGCCAGAAGCCCCCAGCCTGGATATGCAGGTCCGTATCCTGGACAACCAAACTACGGGGCCCCGGCACCGGCTCCCACCGCTGCTCCTGCTCCACAGAAGAGACTTGATCCGGATGCAATTCCCAGCCCGGTGAGCAATCCACTTGAATGTACATGTTTCATTTATGTTTCACAATTAAAACCTTCTGAACTCGTTTCACTTAGGGAACTTTTTCTGCCAACATTTCCAAATCTCCAGTGACAGAAGTAGAAACCTGAAATGATTTGAACAAACCAACTTGTCTGTACTAAGCTAGCCTTCCTGTTCCTAAACTGATGCAACAGCGTTCTTCCTTCATCACCTCCTCACCGAAGAGTGTTATTGTTAGCACAATTTGCTCAAGCATACACATAAAGCGTTAGCTTCTGATTTTTTGGGCATTGATCCGGACTGCCCTTTTCCAGTCACTCCCCTTCTCTACTTTAAATTTGATTTATTTATTGTGTTTGACTTTCACTGATGTTCTCATGCAATTGTTTTTCTGTAGACATTAAATATTATTCAGTCACGCTTTTTACTATTTGTTAAAGTTCAGACAGAACAGAAATGTGTGCGGTTGTCTCATCTTTTCAGTCATTTGGTTGAGCAATGTTTGTTGATTTAGATACATTTGTGTTGCTCAGATTTGTTGAAAACTTTTTGTATTTTAGATCCAGCAATTAAAAATATATATTAGCTTCGTAAGACATGGTCAACAAATTTGTCACCAATTAATAAACATTTATTCGATGTTGAGAAGAAATACTCTACAAATTCAAAAGTTGAACCTCTTCTCATGATTTAAAGCTTTTGTGACGAATGTTGATGCTTAGCATGTTTCTAGGGTTGGACTAACATTTAGCAGATACTGCTGTGTTAACAGTTCTGCCTGAACGAGTTAAGTCTTGCTGTGGCTTTTCTTCTTACACTTCTTTTGTTTTTTTTATCTCTTCACTTTTTGTATGTATTTATTTTGTTCTGTTTTGCACAATTTGCCGGACAAACCTTTGATTGTAAAGCAAGCGTCTGACATGCCGGCTGTGCAGAAATCAAGACATAGAATAGATCCAGATGCTATCCCCAGCCCAGTAAGTTTCTGTGTGCCTGTCCTCTCCTCTTCCTCATGTTCTCCTAAATGTTTGACTGCAACAATCCCTCTCCTCCTCCTGTTGGTTCTCCTACCTCCTCAAAGTCAGTGGTAGCTGTTGTGGGTTTTTTGACACTGATGTGTTTCTTTTTGTTGTGTTTAGCTACAGGGTTGCAACTAAAGATCAAAACTGATGAAAGAATATGAGCTGAAAGATTTCAGTCAAGCCGGATGTTTGGATAAGATGCTGGTTTACATTTTTAAAAATGTAAACCAGTTTGAAAAACTCTTAAATATTTCCACATGTCTTAGACTTTCATTATAAGTCTTTTTAAGATTTGATCTTAAAAAGTTTTGTCTTGGATTTAGGCATAAAAAAGTCCTAAACATGTATTTTTTGTTTTAGATTTTGTATTAGTTATAAAGCCAATCATCTCAGTTACAGGCTTTTAAAAGTCCTGATGATATATACACATCTTTGCTTAGGAGTGTTAAATATAATTTTTCAATTTCAAATTAAGTATGTTGCATTTTTCATTACATTAAAACCCTACCGAAGAAGATAACTTTTGATCTTTTAAAAGGGTCCAGTTATGTCCTAATTTTTATCACAGTACTTAAGTTTCACCTTGAAAACTCTTAAATTGCCCTAAACGTCAAATATCTAAAATTTTGTCATTTATTTGTAATATATTTGTAATGTCGTCCTTTCTAAGTTGTAGTTTTGGTTGAGAAATAAAGATTAAAACTACAAGAACCATGATTCATAGGCAGCCATGATGAAGGGACTTCATTCCCAATGGCTGACTGCAGGCTGGCTGCTCTGCTGATAGCCTTACTAACAAACCTTTATCAGATTGTTGTACTTGTGTTGCTTTTTAAGAAGCAGAATTGCAGTAACGTGATATTCTGCTCTTTTAAAATCTACCGCTAAAGCTGGTGTTTGTATTTTTCCTCATCAAAATCAAAATCATGAATAAATATTTGCTATAGAAAACATGATCTACAGCATTGATCAAAATGCTGTATTCTTTTAGCTGGATTAGTTATTGACTACTTTTGTTTTTAATTAAACATATTATGGTATCGATCATTCCGTGAGCGTTTTGTACCGGTCCAAGCCTAACTCAGTCTGTGCTAGCTGTGATTTTTTTTTTTTTTTTTTTTTTTAGTTGAAACAATATAAATAAATCTGATCAATTTGTTCTGAAAGTTATCTCCATGCATAAAAACAAACCTGAACTGAACAAAATTTCAAGGGACGACTTGCTTTTGTGAGAACGGTGGATTGACTGTTGGATCGATACCTAAATGAGTAAAATATGAGTCGAGGCAGCAGCCAGCAAAACTACATGTGAAAGGGGATTACCACTGGTTACCATGGTGACCCTAAAGAATCTTTTTCAGGAATATGATTGGACGATTTTGTCTCATAAAATTCCGTCAGTGTCATTTTAATTTGTTTAGCTCTCTTTTTTATTATGATTATTTTTATTTTTTGCAGAAATACTTTTCCTTAAATGTCAAACTTTTTTCTTGTTTTCGATTTTTACATCAAACAACTTCTGCTGTTTCTCTGCGTTTAAGTCGACCCGTTTTGTTGTTAGGAGCTCGAGAGCATTTCTTTTCTTTTTTTTTTTTTTTTTTTGGTGCATTGTGAAACTTTAAAATAACCCCTTCTCTTGAGTCCCTTTTCTTGCCCTGCATGCTGCCTTTGCCCTTTGACCCTCCTCTGACGTGTTGCATTAAAAGTCATGTTTTTGAGAATAATTATTTCCTCGAGTTTTTCTTTAACTTCTCCTCCTCATCTTGTCCTTTTTCTGAGCAGCTTGAGCACAAACCGGTTCCATCCCTCTGCTGTCCTGTGAAGGTTTTCATTGTGCATGTGAAAGTCTTTTACTGCATGGATGTTTGAACGTTTTTCAGTTCGATTTCATGACGTCTGAGCTGGGAAAACGTGTCACTTTCATGTTAATGACACAAAATAAATCCTTTCACACTCTCTGTTCGTTTTAGATCCAGGTAATAGAAGACGACAAGGCTAAGACCAATGAGCCATTCACGACAGGGGTCAGAGGTCAGGCTCCGCCTCTGGTCACAACCAACTTTCAGGTCAAAGATCAAGGTAAATATCATTGCATGTCATGTTTTCCCTGTTTTTGTTCTTTAAAAAGATATGAGAGCTTTTTACCCAGCTTAACCTACCAACAGAAGTCACATAAAGTGAAGTGTTTTAATGATAATAAGTAATATTATTGCTTGGTTTTGCAGTGATTAACAGGAAGATGTTCTGTGTTGCAGGAAATGCCAGTCCCAGGTTTATCCGCTGTACGGCCTACAACATGCCTTGTACGTCGGAGATGGCCAAGCAGTCGCAGGTCCCCCTGGCTGCTGTCATCAAGCCCCTCGCCACGCTGCCCCCCGATGAGGTGTGTGTGTCTCCTCTTTTACCTTCCTTCTTTTTCTTCCACATCAGCTTCTCAAAGATCATAATAAAAGGTTTAAAATCTGGCTTGTAGATCAAATTACAGGTTCAGAACAAACAGGATGAGTGCTTTGAAATCAACTTCAGATTCAATTCGGTTACTTTCCATTTTTCAGGTAAGCAGTTTCTGATGAGGAAAAGAATAAAATGAGACCACTTAAAATGATCAGTTTCTCTGATTTTACTTTTTATAGGTACATGTTTGAGTAAAATTAACATTGTTCTTTTATTCAATGAACTGTTGACCACATGTCTCTGAAATTCCAAGCAAAGATTTTGTATTTATTTAAATGAGAAATGGTCAGAATAATGGAAAATATGCAGTGCTTTCAGACCTCAAATAATGTAAATAAAAGAAGTTTATATCCATTTAGAAACAACAATACTAATGCTTTAACTCAGGAAGAGTTCAGAAATCAATGTTTGGTGGAATAACCGGGAGGTTTTCAACGTGTTCAGTGCAATGGTCTCTTAATGTCTTCCAGAGCTGTGTATGTGTTGCATGAGAACTGGGTTCACTGTTTACAATGAGATGAAAACTAAGGGTCAAAAGTGCATGCGTGTTCTGCAACATTCAGTGGCCTGAATTTTAAAAGCTGCTATAGTGCTCTAACTCTTCACCTAGAGCACAAACTTAGCTTTATCGTTTCCTTTAATCAGCAAAAATGGCTATAAAGAGCCGTTGGTAAATGCATAACGCGGTTTATTACTGTTTGAAGCCTGATTTTATTATATTACCCAGTTTTATACTGTTGTTGTCTCACATAAACCAGTGGATCTCATTTTAAACGGATCTTTACACAGCAAACATCAAACTTGCTGTAGTTCTTAATCAAGGCACTGAAAGAAAAACGTTTTTTGATAACCTGGTTACCCCAATGCCCTGTTACCTCCCAACCCTCTCTCTTGGTTTTCCTCTCTCTGTCAGATGTTTGTGTTAAAATGTGGCTCCATCACCTGCTCTAACAGTTTGCAGTCAGCTGGATTTGGTAAGATTAGTTCTGTCTGTCTGAGGTAATCCGTTTGACAGCTGCAGAGGTTGGCGTGTCAGTCTGAGAGATTTTTTTATTTTTTACTATTTTAGCTCCAGTGTCCATCTGGATTAGTTTTAGGTTGCATAATTTGGCAAAAGCAGTGTCTGGGATTTTTGATGATCGCTAAGTCTTGTATTTCGTCCTCGTGTGAATGAATCGTGCTCGCCTCAGAAAAATTAATAACATGTTGCTGATTGTCTTCTCAGGCCCCTCCATATGTGGTGGACCACGGCGAGGCCGGTCCGATCCGCTGCAACCGATGCAAGGCCTACATGTGTCCGTACATGCAGTTCATAGAGGGAGGTCGCCGCTTCCAGTGCGGCTTCTGCAGCTGTGTCACAGAGGGTAGGCGTGTTTCAGAAATGTCTTTTTGTGACACTGGCTGCGCTGAGCTCATGGTTGTGGCTGTGATCGTATCCCGCAGTGCCTCCACATTACTTCCAGCATCTGGATCATACTGGGAAGAGAGTGGACTGCTACGATCGGCCGGAGCTGTCGCTGGGCTCCTATGAGTTCCTGGCAACTGTTGACTATTGCAAGGTATGAATCTCCTCTCAAAACACCTGAAATGTGTTTTAACTGCGAACTCACAGATTGCAAGAAAGTCAGCAATTATTTAGCGTTTGTAAAGTTACTTATAATTCTTGAGAATTCTTGAATTTCAATTTCAAACCCAGGGGCCCGTCGTTTTTGAGTTAAAAAATTATTAAAGTTGAGAGGACATTTCAAAATATCCTTTAATAATTATGTTATTGGAAGATTGATAAATGAACACAAACTACAAAGACTTAAAATGCAAACATAAAAAAAATTTTTTTAATGAATAAGCAATGCTAATCCTGGTCGGGGCACAAATAAAGCCTGGTGGCCCGCCAGGCTTATAATACACCGGGGGAAAACCCTGTTCATACTGCGCAGTTTGCTAAATTGGGAAAATATTATTTGCTGTTGAAACAAGATATTTTTATGCACCTCATTAAAAGAGAGACTTTTTTTTCTCACCGTCTGAAGTGAAATCAGACTAAACTTTTATTGTCTTAGGTCTGTTAGAATTACCAAAATTATTTCTATTTGCTACATTCTAGAAAATATTTTTGTAACTTTGTTTTCTATATTGTATTTAAGCATCTAATTTGTGCTGGAAGGTCATTTACCTTAATGCAATTTATTGATTGTTTTTATGTAATAAATATTTTTTCTAATGGTTGGTTCACTTATTGGTTCACTTATGTCATTGAAATAAAAGTTTGCTTATATATCATATGTCACATAACGTCACTGAACTTGGGGGATTTTTTTGTGAATTTGGCGTTTTGTTTGTGAGACATTTTAAAACATGAAATTTGGTTATATTTGAGTTCACGTTGTCCCTGCTTCACAATGTAGAATATTATCACTAGACATTATTAACAACAGTCATATTAGAGCCTCCTTTTTTGTTTCTTTTGTCTTGTTTTTGTCTCTAAAGTGTGATGCTGGAAAAATGTGAAAACCTACCATGAAAATGCTTAAAGTGCTTTTAGTTTAGGAAAAGTGTACGAACCCCAATGAATAAGTACGTGTTTATGATTCAGTTATTTTTTTTAAAGCTGTTTGTCTTCAACAGAACAACAAGCTTCCTCAGCCTCCAGCCTTCATCTTCCTCATCGACGTGTCCTACAACGCAGTGAAGAGCGGGATGGTCAGCATCGTCTGTAACGAGCTCAAGAGTCTGCTGGATCTTCTGCCCAGGTATCCAAACCCAGACCAGCTGCAGAACTAAAGCCTGGTCAGACGGGAATGGAAAGTTCGTTTAGACGAGGGCTGAAACCATTCCTCGAGTGATTCGAGTACCTCTAAAATTCCTCAAGAAAAATGTATTTGCCTCGAAGCTTCGTTAAATTATACTTTATTATTTGCCAACACGAACAGAAAAGCTATAAATGTCTGGACAAGGTGAGAGTTCATCTATTAAATTGATTGGAGATGAAACATAAGCGAAAAGCTGGAGTACATACGTTTTTTAAAATATAAGCGTATCTTTGAGCCTGCCTCTTTATTATTAAATTGAATGTCATTTCAGATTTTTGTATAACTTTGCTATTATTATTGCAGGTTAGTTTCCTAAACTATAGAAAAGTTATTGTTAGGGAAGTTCAAATATGAACAAGTGGACTGATGTTGGTATTTGATAGTAACACTGCTGTTATGTTAGATTTACCAGTATTTTATCATTTTTACATCCAATTACTCGATTAATTTTAAGAATAATCAATAGATTACTCTATTACTAAGATATTTGTTTACAGCAGCCCAAGTTTAGACGCTTCACTTCCCTGTAACCAGGCAAAACCCGGAGGTGGATTCTGTGATTCGGGTTGGTTTCGTCACCTACAACAAGGTGCTGCATTTCTACAACGTGAAGTCGACCCTCGCCCAGCCCCAGATGCTGGTGGTGTCCGACGTGTCGGACATGTTCGTGCCGCTGCTCGACGGCTTCCTGGTGAACGTGAACGAAAGCAGACAAGTCATCGAGAGGTGGGCGACCCCGAAGCAAACAAACACGCTCACGTGTGTGTTGCACCGTTCTCACTGATGTGCCGTTTGTTGCTTTTCAGTTTGTTGGATCAGATCCCAGAGATGTTTGCTGACACCAGAGAGACGGAGACGGTCTTTGGACCCGTCATCCAGGCGGGGCTGGAAGCATTAAAGGTAAACACATTGTTATCAGGACCGCAGGGCAGGAAAACATTAATTAATATAATCGGTTAGTAACGATGTTATGACCTGCAAACAAAGATAATACTTTCCTACCGCCTCTATTTTTCTGTGTGCTTTGGCAGATTAATGACAGTCATCTCAACTAAAGAGCAACAAATATATGGAGGGCTAGGGGTGACAAAATTAAATAAATACACTATGAAACACACATGTAAATATCCTATTAATTAATGAAATGTATCATAAATTGATTAAAAAACACCATTAAATAATGACATTTACCACTAAATAATTAAATCCTAAAATATATTAATAAATGATTATATTATAACATTCTGAAATATGCAATTAAACAATTAAATGTCTCATTAAATTATGCATATATATATGTATATAAAACCCTATGTATTTTTTTTCTTGAGGTGTCAGAGTGTCACAGGTTGTGTGTTGTGTTCTCAGGCGGCTGACTGTGCCGGGAAGCTGTTTGTGTTTCACACCTCTCTGCCCATCGCAGAAGCTCCTGGAAAACTGAAAAACAGAGAAGATAAGAAGCTAATCGGGACTGACAAGGAAAAGGTAAACGCGAGCACACCCAGGAGGAAGTTTGGGCTTTGGCCGTAAACCTGTTGCTTCACACTGACTCTGCTTTTGTCCACAGACTCTGTTTCAGCCGCAGGTCGGAGTTTACAACAACCTGGCCAAGGAGTGTGTCGCTCAGGGCTGCTGCGTGGATCTGTTCCTCTTTCCTAATCAGTACGTGGATGTGGCAACGTTAGGAGTGGTCCCCGTCTCCACTGGAGGCTCCATCTACAAATACACATATTTTCAGGTGAGAAAATTCTCTAAATGACTCAAATCACCACTTTGTCCAAACAGTAGGGTAGCCGCTTATTTGCTGTAGCTGGTCCAAAAACTACAAAACAACTTATCTTTGTTTAACGCTTAGCTAAAAAACAATTTCTTTTAGCACACAGTAGCACTTGACTTTATGTTTCTACCAAAGCTTTAACTTTATCTATGTTGTTTTTTTATCCATTTTTATTCTATTCATTTTTACTATTTGATTAGTGGAAGTCACTTTGGCTCGGTGGTCACTGTTGTAAAGTGATGTACAGATAAAATCTGATTGTTCATATTCAGAAAAAAAACGACCCTTCTGCTGCTGCTGATACAGAACGTTGACGTTCTGACTAAACCGAGGAAGTTGGAGCACATCAACCGTTTCTTAAATCCTCACACCTACAGCTCAGAAAATAGACTCTGAAATACTGGACTTATATCTAGACTAAAAACCCTCCTGTTTATAGTTGCTTTTGAAACATTATAAATTAAACATTAATCAACATTTTGACAAAATGTAATGTTTCAATTGTTGACTGTGTGTAGTTTGATTTTTGTTTTTATGATGTAAAGCACTTTGAAATGATTTGTTGCTGAAATGTGCTTCACAAACGACGGCTTTTTGTTGGACTTTGATTTCCTCCACAAACATTTTTTAACCCTTTAGTGTAAATTTTGCCCTCATCCTGTCAGGCTCAGGCAGACCAAGAGCGATTCCTGAACGACCTGAGGCGAGATGTTCAGAAGCAAGTCGGGTTTGACGCCGTGATGAGGGTCCGGACGAGCACAGGTAAGTCACCAAATCTAAATCAAGCCAGGCTGAACGAAGAGGCATCCAGCGTTTTAATTTAACACATCGTCGTCATGCTGCAGGGATCCGGGCCACAGATTTCTTCGGATCGTTCTACATGAACAACACCACGGATGTAGAGCTGGCGGGGCTGGACTGCGACAAGGCCATCACTGTTGAGTTCAAACACGACGACAAGCTCAGCGAGGAGACGGGAGCGCTCATGCAGGTGAGTGGATGGATCAGGGTCAACCCAAAAGTGGATTTATTTCAAGATTTCAAAGAGTAAAACATCGGTTTATGACACAGACTATTTCAAGTGTTAATTAAAATAATGACACATTTAAAAAAAAAAAAAAAAAAAAAAAAAAAACAGAAGTCAGTTTCAGAGGAAACTCTCATCATCTTTTGTTAAGATTAAATATTGAAATAAAATGCTAGTTCTTTAGATGATCTTTTTTTCATGTAACATTTGTTTCCCTAAACGAGTTTAATGCAGATAGACGGAGGGCAGAAAGACTCTTTGGATTACAAAGGTTGAAAAATATCTGTCAGATTTTAGTTTTTTGAATAGAATTACTAAAATAAATTTGCTTTTCAATGATGCGCTATGTCATCAAAATGCAACCGCATTGATGAAAATGGAGAAACGCTGTCAGTGACCTGACAAAGGTCAAAGTTCTTTTGGCACTAAAACATTGGAAGAACATCCAGCTGGGCTGGGTGAACCTCTCAGTTGTTGTAATAATATATATTTGTTTTATCCGTCTGCCTGCAGTGTGCCGTTCTGTACACCAGCTGCAGCGGTCAGAGGCGCCTGCGCATCCACAACATGGCGGTGAACTGCTGCGCACAGCTGGCCGATCTCTACCGCAACTGTGAGACCGACACAATCATCAACTACTTCGCCAAATATGGTGAGTCCAAGAGTCCTTGGAAGATTTTGATCTGACCTTTCTAAAGGCTCTGAATCAAATGGCTGATCATACTCAGGTTGAGTAATTGTGTGTTTTTGTGTCTTGCAGCTTTCAGGGGTGTTGCAAACAATCCCACCAAGGCTGTGAGGGACACTCTGGTCAACCAGTGCGCTCAGATTCTGGCCTGCTATAGGAAGAACTGTGCCAGTCCATCATCTGCTGGTCAGGTACTAAAATGGATACATTGACTATTCATTCTCCTTTTTGTTTTATTTAAATTTGAAGGTTCTTTCCCAGGTTCAACGAACATCAATGCCTCTAATCCTCTTCTTTAGTTTGACCTTTCTACATCCTTGCTAATAATCTGTTAATAACCATTTTGTTAAAGACATGTGTGTGTTTGGGGTTTCTTTTCCAGCTCATCCTGCCGGAATGCATGAAGCTCCTCCCCGTTTACCTGAACTGCGTGATGAAGAGCGACGTCCTGCTGCCGGGAGCCGACGTCTCGTTGGACGACAGGGCTTACCTCAAGCAGCTGATCGGCTGCATGGACGTCGCAGAGACGCACGTCTTCTTCTACCCCCGCCTGCTGCCAGTGGTGAGACCTCAGACGCGCTCGCACAAAGATCTTCTCTAGATTAATTAATAGTGATGAATCAATTATTGGAATAATCCACAACTAATTCAGTAACCAATTAGTTGCTAACTGGAGAAGACAAATTCAGAAAAGGCCGTTTGTTGATTCAGATCATTCAGATCAACAATTAATCCAAAGCTTTACAGAAATGTACACATTTTGAACACATATTAATCACCTTCTGCTATCTAATTATTATTTGGTTGATCCAAAAAAATAATCAACAGATCAGCCCAGCACTTTATTTATAAGTCGGGCAGAAAGACCTGACCTTTTCACCTGTCATTAGTGTTTTTTGGATCCATCCTTTGCTTTATTGTGCATTTTCTTATGTATTTCTCATACTGAATAAAATAAGCTAAAGTGGTTAAATGAAAATGTGCATAATCTGCCTTTATTGTCAGAATAATCGATTGTCGTATTTTCCGGACTATAAGTCGCAGTTTTTTTTCATAGTTTGGCCGGGGATGCAACTTAAACTCCAGAGCGACTCATAGTCCGGAAAATACGGTACTAAAATAATCGTTAATGACAGCTTTATAATCGTCTAACATTCCTTCAACCACAGTTACTTCTGCATAAATATCTCTTTGTTCATAGGGAGATAAATGTGTCACATATTTTATTATTTTCATCTTTTGTCTATTCTGAAACCTAAGATGTGTAAGTTTAATTATATGAGAGAACCACAATTTTCTATTTGTTCCTTCAGGATTGAATAGAGCTGACACAAAATGTTAATGTATTTTATTTATTTTTTTTAATTCAGCATATTAAAAAAATAATAAAATTCATACTAAATTTATTCAAGTAAAAGTAAAAAGCATTAAGAAATACTCGTAAAAGTAATTTTAAAAAGTTACTCAATAAATGTAACTAACTAGTTACCGCCCACCTCCGCTTGCTTTATGAGAGATTACAGTTCCTCAGTAATCTCTAATAATCCCGCTCATCGTGGCTCTGCGTCTCTCCTGGATTTTTCCAGATCAAGTTGGAAAGCGGGTCGTTGCCGGTGGCGGTGAGGGACTCGGAGGAGCGGCTGTCTAAAGGCGGAGTTTACCTGATGGAGACGGGGCTCCACCTCTTCCTGTGGGTGGGAGCCAGCGTTCAGCAGGAGCTGCTGCTCAACATCTTCGGCACGCCGAGCTTCAGCCAGATCGATCCGAACATGGTGAGGGGAAAGGGACCGACTGCGGTGTCGTGGTTTTATCGAACGCTGTTTAATTCAGAAAAGACTGAAACACATTTTAGCCAGAAAGTGGCGTCTATCAGAGAGAAGGGAAAACTATTCAATTTTTAGAAAAGAAACTCGATCATTATTTGCTTAATGTCTATCTCTGCGTCTTTTATCCTTTTTTTTATGTTGTTTCTTTTGTTTTATTTTTTTTTTACACTACTACTCATCGAACTGTGTGAACTTTGTTCTGTCCTGTGAATTATTTAGTAAAGTGTTTTGTTTTTTCTGCTTACTTGTCTTGAGATACAAGTTGAAATCTAGCTATTGTGCTAATTCCTGCATATTTTCTCTGTGGTGATGTTGATTATTGTGCACTGTCTAATTAACTGCGTTTTTAAGGCATAGGAAACTAAAATCTCTCTATAATCGTCTGTAAGTCACAGACTTGTACGCTCTTAATCTTTTCATCTGTTGCTGTCATGACAGTGTTTAATCCTAATCCCCAAGTGTTTTAAATACAGAACATGTGAAAGCGCTAAGTTCTATAATGAGGATCAGATTTATGATCAGATTTTAATTCATGTATGACTGCAAATAGTTTATTCGCACTGAGCTCTCTAATGCACTCAGTTGGTTTTCCGTAACACTTTAATCACGATTTCTTCATAAAATTCAAAAAGACAATGGACCGCCTTGAAGCTTTACTGTTTTCATCAAACAGAAAGCGTGTCGGAGGTTAATAATTTGTCTTATGATTAGCTTTTATGTTAGAGATTTGTTGACTTTCTCCTGAGTTTCGTTTCCATGTGTGGCGTAAAATGTTTTCTGTTTCAGACCAATCTGCCTGTTCTGGACAATCCGTTCTCACAAACACTCAGAGAAGTCATCGACTCCTTCAGAGCGCAGCGATCACGATACATGAAGGCAAGCCTCCTATTATTATTATTATTATTATTATTATTATTATTATTATTATTATTATTATTATTAATTTTTTTAAAGATCTTTTTGGATCCAATGGTTGCACAAGATGAGCAGACAGTATTTGAGACATAAATGCACCAAAAACACAAAGCTACAAAACAAACGCACTAATCTACTCTCTACTATATCTGTACTCTCGGCTCCCTTCAGTTGTCAGTAAAGTTAAAATTTTGAATCTCGCCTTGAATCGGTTGCACAGTTCCCGATGACCCCAGCAGGGGGCGCCCTAAACCCTGCTCACCCTGCCTCTCTCTTTCTCAGCTGATGGTGGTAAAACAGGAAGACCGAGCCGAGCTGACGTTCAAGCACTTCCTCGTGGAGGATAAGAGCGCCAGCGGCGGCGCGTCGTACGTCGACTTCCTGTGTCACATGCACAAGGAGATCCGCCAGCTTCTCAGCTAAGGGCCCGGAGATCCCCACTTTTCACCCACGAGCTCCAGAAACTCCTCCACCCAAACCCCCCTACACCACCTCCAGTCACCTTTCACCCTGCAAATGATTTTTTTTTTCCCCTTTTTTTTTTTTTTAATCCTACAAAATAAAACTCTCCTTGCTGTCTTGTCAGCCAAGGTCCGGCTCGCAGATCAGATCTTGTACGATCGTTTGTGTGTGAGTGAGAGACGGAAAAGCTTTACTCTGCCTCAGATCTGCCGCTCCTGCACGTCCAGGGCGCAGCCGGCGAGGAAGAACGTAAACACAAGAGAACAACTATGTATGCAACAGACTGATGACGAAACAGAAAGCTTGATAACTGTAGTTGTACTGTCTGCATTAATAGCACTGAAAGGATTCTCTTTTTTTGGTTGGGGAGGTCTTGAGCGACTCGGATAGCAGAACTTTTTTTATATATATGATTGAGTCCCGATACAGTGATAGACATCTATGTATGGAAATAAAACTAAATAAATGCTGTTCTAGATGTCTCTTATCCACCTTAATCATGGCCTTAGTCCCCCATGCTGCTCCAATCCGTCTGTGTGTGCGTGTGTGTGTGAGTGTGGGGGGGTGTGTGTGAGGAGGGGAAAAGATTAGCCGCCTTTTTTTTTTTTTTTTTTTTTTTTTTTAAATCGGCCACTGTTGCATCATCTGAATTTAAACTGACACAAAAATGATTTAAATTCAAATCAAATATCAGATTAGACTGAGAGATCTCAGCAAATAATCAGTTTTAAATGTGATCTGATGCAAACGAGATGTGCACTTCTGATCGCTTTTTGTCTCTGCGCAGCATCGAAAACCAACAGGTTGGTCTCAGAGGTTTTAGTTGCTTTTTGATTCAAATGTGAAGGAAGCTTTAGGAGTGCCGACGTGCAACGCTGCAGACTTTATAACCGGATCGGAGGCGCCGGGTGTGTGAAAAGTTTCTCCGGCTGAAAGAAACGGGCAGAGAATGACGGCAGGGGAGCCGACTTTCACTCGTATCCGCACTGAGCAGCCGCTGAGCTTTTCAGTGTGTAAATAAAATATATGATGTGTACAGAATTAATAGAAAATAACAATTTTAAAGACCTGGCAGAGCAGCCGGGGCGTCGTGGTTTTTCTTGACACGATCAACTGAGATTTAAAAATTGTGGATTTACTCGAGAGATGGGCTTTTTGATATGTTTCTGTGTGTGTGTGTGTGTGTGTGTGCGTGCTTGTGTGTGTGTGTGTGAATGTGGGGTCGGTCCTGGTGAATTTCTCACGGGGAACAGAGGGATCAGCCAACACACACGACCTTTAGCATCAACTCATTTATCACTTTCTGTTCTGTTTTAACGATGTGATTTTTGTGTCCAGTGTGTGCGTGTTCAGCCCTCTGTTCTGTCTTTATGTTCGCCGGTTCTGATCGACCCGCCGTCTTTACTGTAATCGTAATTTCTGTTCCTCCATTTTTTTTTTCTTCCTCTTTTTGTTTTTCCATTGCCTCCTGGGACTGCTAATAAAATGATTGTTTAAAGTGAAATTGGAAATTTTGATCTTCTTTTCGCTGAAGGAAAGAATTTTAGAATTTGCAAAAAAAAAAAAAAAGTACCATTTTTAAGTTCTCATAAAGATATTTATAACAAACTTTGGCATTTTGTAGATAAACTGCTTCTTTCGGGGGATTTATTTTTCCTTGTAGTTTGGAAGTAAGGCTGCAACTAACGACTATTTTATCTATTATTAATCTATTATTCTGATAATCGAATTAGAAAAAGTCGTTACTTTCTGATTAAACATTTTTTACACAATATTAAAATATGTGAATATCAATAAGCAAATTCCTTCCGTCAATAAAAAAAACATTTTATTCATGTAACTTGATCATTTGTGGCTAGAAAAATCCTGTCAGCATCTTTTATTTTTTATTAACTGCTTAATCTAAAATGTCAAAAGAAGTTGACACTAATAATTTCAAAAGGTGATCAAAAATATTTTTTTATTTTATTTGAACCAGGTGAAGCTGCAAATGCAAACATTTACAGACAAAGCTTTGTCTTAAATGTCAAAATGTTGAATTTTTTGCAGATTTGCCTTAATTACTGCTCGTGTGTCTTGTTGAGATCAACGATTAACTGATTATTAAATTAGTTCACGATTGCTTAAATAATATAATTGTAATTCATATTTACACAACTTCTTTTGACATTTTATTACAATTTAAAGCAAGGATGTAAAACGGCATTTTAAACTCACAGTGATTTTTTTTTAATGCTCAGTTCTAATATAATAAACACGTTTTTGTTCAACTTTACAACACAAAAAGACATCAAACATTTCGGTACGTGGCTCAGGCAGCAGTCGATGCGTTTGATTGAACTTCTGGATCAGCATAAAAGAACGGTTGAGTCGACCCATCCGAGATGGAAGCCGGGGTAGACGGGCTCGGTGAAGGTGGTGTGGAAGGTGTGGAGGAGAGTCCGGTCACCGCAGGAGACCCTAAAGAAGGACAGCGACCCCGCCGTCCAGTCCAGGTAAACTCCCACTTTATTGGAGTTGGGCGTCGCTGGAACAACGTCGTTCATGCTGCCGTGCAGAATCCGGTAGCTGGTTCTGTTGCAGTTCAGGCCCCAGGAGACGTCGTTGCGGCCTAACCAGGGGTCGTTGCCCTCTCCTTTCCTCAGCATCCGTCTGTAGGCCACACCGATGCAGACCCGGCCGACCCACTCCGTCTCCCAGTAGCAGCGCCCGGTCAGGCCCTCCGTGCACAACACCTGGGTCCAGTAGTCGAACCTGTCCGGGTGATCCGGATACGAGTTTGTGGTCCAGCGTGTTGCTTTCTGGTTTCCACTGGAAAGAGAAAGATCCCTGTGGGCCGTGTTTGGGTCCAGGGTCAACTTCTTAAGATCTGATAGGAAAACAAGGGAAAAAGAATGAATCATTTATATGAGTCAAGCAATAAAATAAATATGTTGGACGCTTACATTTCCTCGGACCAGGTTGGATCCTGGATTCACCGCATTGCTCCACACTGAAACAGGTTGCTACATGTTATCTTGGTGCTGTTGGGTTTGGAGCCGAAGTGGGTCGAGCAACCAGAAATTGTACTCAAGTAGGAGTAGTGATACTTCAACATATTTTCACTCAACTTAAAGTAAAAGTAGCTGTCCAAAAAAAATAAGAGACTCAAGTAAAATTTAAAAAGTTTAGATGGGTGGTAGTTGGCACTTTTTCCATTCTAATTAACAATTGTTAACAATGTTAATTAACCAAATTAGTTCATTTTTAACAAATGTAAGTGGAATTAATGTTTAATAATTAACAATGATAATTCTTAATTAACATTTATTCATTTTAATTGTTCTTCAGTAATTGTTAATTAACATTTTACATTAATTACATAAATACTTTAAGCATAATTTTTGTTTGCTTTACATAATTATCAGTTTTGTAAATATAAAATTGATTTACATGCAACATTTCTACATGAAACACTTTATGAGCATGAAGTGAGAAAATGTGAATAGATTACAAGTTTATGAATGTTTGCGCAGAGCGAACGTAAAGTGAACCCTGGCAGACTGATGCTTTCTTACCTGAGCGTCTGCAGTGTGCAGCGCGGGTCCTCCAGCAGAGCTGAAAGCAGCATCAGCCCAGAGCTTCCTGGATGGTTGTAGCTCAGGTCGAGCTCTTTCAGGTGGGATGAATTCAGTGCAGACGCCAGGAATGTGCAGCCCTCTTCCGTCACTCTGCATCCTGACAAACTTTGACAGAGTTATCATTCAGCAAAATAAACAGGGAGCCATTTCTTTGCTGAGGAAGTATTGCATGGTTTACCGAAGCTGCTCCAGTTTGCAGAACGAACTCCCCAGTCCGACCGAGAACGATCTCACTCCATCGTCCTGAAAGTCGTTGTCGGTAAGATCCAGGACTTTTAGGCGGCAGGAGGAGGAGCTGATGACAGACGCTATAGTAACCGAGCTGCTCTCTGTTAGGTTGCAGCTTCTTAGTCTAAGCAAACAAAAACATACAAAGACAAAAGTTGAACCCACATACGGTGTCACTGCCATGTCTCTGTGGAGCAGACAGGTTGAACTTTGACCTCAGTGTCTCCAGCTGGCTGCTCTTCAGCCCGTCAGAGAGCTGCTTCAGTCCTGCGTCTGTCAGGTTGTTGTTGCTCAGGTCCAGCTCTCTAAGTTGGGATGAGCTGATGCCACTGGCCAGATTTTCACAGCACACCGCCGTGAGGTTGCATGCTTTCAAACTGGACCAGAAGAAAAAACAAAACATGTGAAAACTGTGCCAGACTGCCCGGAGTTGACAACATTGTAGCTAGATGAATATAGTGATGTATAGTAATTACAGTAAGTTCAATGCAGAAAAAAAAGTAGTGGGATTCCTCAAGGTTTTGTGCTTGGCCCATCGCTTTTCCCCATCTTAAGACACAACTGTGCATCCAGAACTAAGGAATAACTGATCATTAACTCTGCAGAAAGTTTGTATTCACTATTAACTTATGGTTAAGATCTGCTTAACGAAGCACTGGTGCTCCTCAGGGAGATAAGCTTAGTCCGTTATTTTTCACTCTCTATAGATTTTTTTAGAAGTAGTTTTTTTCGGTTTTGCTGTAATACACAATCAGCCTCCCATCTTTTTTGGAGTCTCTTGAGTTTGCTTACTTTGTCAGCCATATTGCCTGGACACCATCATGTCTGATGTTCACAAGTGAAGCTTAGGGATTAGTGTCAGGATCATAAAGATCTTGAAAAGCAGTTTTCTATCCAATCTACGTAAAAGTGTAGTTATTTCTAAAGTATTTGTAACTTTTGAGTACCACAATAGTATGCACTGAAGTCTCAGTCTGAGCTAAAAGGATCGTACCAAAGGACTTACTTTGCCACTTGGACTGTTTTCACAACAGGCATTAGTCTCAGGAGCCCCTCTTCTGACCTCATGTAGTTACTCAGATCAAACACACTAAGCTGTTCTTCTGAGGTCAGCAATACAAAGATCAGTGTGGCCCACTGGGCAGGCGAAAGGGAGGCTTGGTTCAAAATGCCCGAGCTGAAGATGTCCTGAACTTCCTCCTCAAGAGAGTGGTCATTCAGCTCATTCAGACAGTGAACGAGATTGAGGCACCTTTCCAGAGATTGGCCGTCTCTGATCCTCCCCTTTATGTGTTTAATGATTTCAGTTCTGGTTCTTTGATGAGTTCTGTTGCTGGTCATTAGATGCTTCAGCAACATTTGATTGGACTCCATTGACAGACCCAAAAGGAAGCGCAAAAAGATGTCAAAGTGCCCGTTTTCACACCGCAGTGCCTTTTCCACGGCTTCTTTGTAGAGGATGATCTCTGATGATTCTCTAGACGTTAAACGGCGTGACACAGACGACTTCTTGACCAAAACGTTGCTGTTTTCGTTGTGGAACGTGAGGTAGACGTACAGCGCCGCAAAGAATTCTTGAATGCTCAGATGCACAAAGCAGAACATCTTCTCTTCACACACTGTCATCTCCTGGTTGAAGATCTGTGTGTAGACGCCTGAAAACATAGAGGCCTCTGTGACCTTGATGCCATTAAGGACGAGGTCACTCTCGTAGAAGATCGGGTGACCCTTCTCCAGCTCTTTGAAAGCAAGTTTACCCAAAGCAAGGAGGTTATTTCTCACGCAGTCAGTAGTGGAGTCTCTTCTTCCCACTCTTTTCTTCATTTTCTCCACATAGAGGGACAAGAAGTGGATGTACATCTGTGTGAGACTCCTCGGTGTCTCTTCGCTGTCTTTATTCGCCAGGTTCTTCTCGAGAACACTCGCCGCCATCCAGCAGAAGATGGGTAAGTGGCACATGATGTGAAGACTTCTGCAGGATTTCACGTGTGCGATCACCCGATTTGCTACGGTTTCGTCAGTAATCTTCCTCCTGAAGTAGTCTTCTTTCTGTGAGTCGTTAAATCCCCGCACCTCGGTGACCAGATCGATGTACTCAACTGGGATTTGAGCTGAGGCTACTGGTCGAGATGTGATCCAAACGAGAGCCGAGGGAAGCAGGCATCCCCTGATCAGGTTTGTGAGAATCACAGAAACTCTGCTTGGCTTTGTGACGTCTGACAATATTTCACTTTTCTGAAAGTCCAGCGACAGTCGGCTCTCATCCAGGCCGTCCAGGATGAAGAGGATTTCGCTTTCAGGCTTGTTAAAGATTTCTGCCTCTTTTATTTCGGGGAAAAACACACAGAGGAGCTCCACCAGACTAAAAGCAGTCTTTTTCATTAAATTCAGCTCTCGAAAGGAGAGGGAAAACACAAAATCTATCTTTGTGTTTGCCTTCTCCTCTGCCCAGTCGAGAGCAAACTTGTTGGCCGATACAGTTTTTCCAATACCGGCGACTCCCCTGGTGACCACGGTTCTTATGTGCCGTTCGCCTTGACACTCAAACAGACGATTGCAGTGGATTAACTTGTCCTGGGTTACAGATCTCTTCGATGCGGTCTCTATCTGTCTCACTTCGTGCTCTTTGTTAACCATGCCACATCCGCCCTCAGTGATGTAGAGCTCCGTGTAGATCTGGTTGAGAGACATCTTATTTGCATCCGTTCCAATCCCTTCATGCAAATGACTGAACTTCCTCCTCAGAGTCGCTTTCACTTTCTGTTGGCATTCGGCTAATTCATCTGAGGAAAACGGTACAAGGTTATTAAGATGTTGCTCAACCATTTTGCATTTACTTTGAGGAAGAGGAAGTGCTTACTTTGGTTCTGCCCAGCATTGCAACTGCCTGCAGCGTCTTGGTTCAGAGATTCTATGCAGACGTCATTTGATTCTGCAGAACAAAATAAATTCAGAATTAAGAGAAAACATTAAAACACTAATGCAGTTAAACTCCTTTATTGAGGAATAGTTCATCTGACTTCGAGTATGCCTACCTTTGTCCATTGATATATTAATGTTAATGCTGCCAATGATGGAGCCAACGATGGAAGGAGCCACCACATTGCTGCCGCCTTGAGCAGTGAAGCTGGGCTGGAAATGATGAATTTCAGCCTGAACTGAGGAAATTCCTAAAAGACACAGTGAATAATTAAACTCTAAACATTTAAAGGTCTGTCGGCTCAAAGTGTCAAACAAATTCAGTAAATTCATCATGCTGGTGCGGAGGTCTTAATAAAAACGAACTTGCACGTCTGTGTCTGGGTCTCAGCGAAATATGCTTCGACACAGATTTATTTTGGTCTCTCTTTTTGTTGCACATCATCAAACAATTGCTAATTCCAGACAAAGGTGTCTTGAAAAGCGGTTTTTAAATGAATAATTAATCTATTAATGGAAAAAAAACTGTCCAAACCAACTCGACTGCAACTGCATCCTGAACTTGGTACCTGGTTTTGCTGATCTGCTTTCTTCACTCTTCATTTTGGCTCACAGTTATGTTTTAATTTCAGCATGAGATGCACGTTAAAGGTCGCAAAGTGCTTTTTCATGAATATTAAGAAATTGTTGAGTTAAAACAAGCTCCTATATCTCGCTGAAAGATTATCTATAAGTTAGTTTTGTTTTATTTCAAGCGTATTAAGATGTTTGCACTGGAAGCCAGAAATACTTTGTAACATTTTTGCAGGGATTAGCCACAGACATCTTGTTGTGCATAACAATAAAATATGGAAACTTTAAATATTTTTTTCTTTGGTTACTTTTGTCTGGCGATAAAATTTCTCTGGTGATCTGAAACATTTTAAAAAACAATCAAAATCTTTAAGGAGACTTTTTCACTGCTGAGTCGACCTGCACCAATTTTTTTTTTTAAGAGTTGCGACGTTCTGAGTTATTTTTCTCATGAAACGTCCATCCTTACCTCTGGAGTCTTTAACTGCTTCATCTTCAGCCTTTTGCTCCATGTTTCTCGTCCTCAGCTAATACATTTCGCCTCCTCTGACACTTTCTCTGTCGTTTTCTCCCAGTAAGTCACAAAGACAATCTGACAAACTTCCCTTCACAACATGAATGCAGGCAATTGTCAACGATATCAGGGTAAAAGAGAAGCTTAGCAGCTTTAATAATAACAGCAGCTACTGCCTGTTCCTCACGCTAATGTTTGCATGTAAACGAGAGAGAAGAAAACAGGAAATGTCTCAATAGCTTGTCTGAGTCTGTGACTGCTGAGGAGAGAACGAGCAAAGCTCAGCACTTTCGTTTGCTAGAAACCGAAATTTAGTTCAGTAAATTATGCTTCAATGTGACAGTTTGTTTACTGTATGACCAATGAAGGAAACTGAACTTTTATTCAGAAGTAAAAGTACAAATTCAGCCAAATGAACCTAAAGCAGAAAGAGAAAGAAATCTATGCAATGCGTGAATTCACAGGAACTGTTGTTGAAGATTTACAGTGAAGACATTGATTTAACTCTGTTTGTGTCGCTTTAATTTAACTAAATATATAATTTGTTCTTTATCAATAACAGATAAAATTATTTTCAGATGATAAATGAAGCAAAAACGAGGGTAAAAAATGTAACTTATTTATTTCCATCTTGCCTTTGATTTCAAAGGAATCATCAGTGCATTTATCAAATTGAAAATCTTTATTGAGTCTTGATTAAACTGCAGTTATTTGAGCAACTAATTTCCAGGAAAATTGTGAACATCACACACCAATTTAATATTGATGTTTGTCAAATAACAGATTTTTGTTTAACATTAAGTGACTTCATCCTTAAATCAACGGTTTATGAAAATGTTCATGTGTTTTATCTAATCGAGCACAAGCATTTTGTGGAACTAGTTGAAGAAAATGCTATCCTAACATTAAATTACAACTAAAGATTCATTTTAAAGAACAATTTAAAGTGTCTGTTTTATGAAAACACATTTTATACAAGAAGGTATAAAATGAAGGAAGATCAGGGTCACTACAAGAGAGGATTTTTTAAAAATAAAATTACCTGAGGAGCAGGAAGAACATTTTTACTACAGATCCCCATGTCATCAAGTTGCTCAAATTATTTAAATTACTGCATTTGAAAGATGTAACTCTTTTCTCCTTTTGTTCTTAAAGACTGTTTTCCAATCAGTGAAACTTTCCTTTAAGACTTAATTTTAAATAAATAAAAGTTAATTCAGCAATCATGAGGCCAAACCCTTCATTGCTACAATTCTGCCATCTGAACACTAGGTGGCAGCAAAACTCAAGGTTTGGTCATCTGGTTTTCCTGAGTCTGTTGTGACAAACTGCAACCTTTCTCTTATCAAGATATTTTTTCCCTTTGATATCATCATTTTTTCCAAAGAAAGTTTCAGGAAAGACCTGAAAAGAATGAGCCGAACAGATGGTAATGTTACAAAAAATAAAAGAAAGAGACACAGGGAGAGATGACAATAAGTTCAAAAGTTCAACAATAATAATTTTTTTTTTTTACAAAAATTAAGTTGTTTTGTTTATTAAAAATTTTATATAAACTCAATGCTATTACACATGGAGACAATTTCTATATTTTTATTGTTAGTATGCGAATGGAATGGAGAAATTATACTTTTTAACTTGTTTATTTATTGTTTGATTCAAGTAGTTAAAATGACTTTGAAACATTTAAATATCACTCTGCATTTCAAAATTCAGATTTTTGTTAAATGTGCTACTCCTGTCTGATTAAAATGAATAGCTTAGCAACACTAGTACAATGTAAGCTGAATGAATCATCTGATGTCGACCTGTTGGTGTGGGGGGTCCCCAAATAAAAATGCACTTAGGGCCCCAAAAAAGCTTGGGCCGGCCCTGCTTCTAGATGCCTCGTCACAAATTGCAAACGGGATTTCTTCTGGCTTATTAGCTGTGCAAAATATGATTTCATGAGCAGGATCTACGTTTCTTTTCGGTTTATGTGCACAAGAAAAGGCAGCGGTTGACATAAGTAGACGGATTTCTGCATTTATCAGGAGCGGGAGCTGAGAATGTGTCTGATTTCTGCTGCGATGTTAGAAAAGCCGGCCATCATTTATTCATTCCTGTCCGAGCTGACTGAGCACTCTGGCATTTAATCAGCAATGCCTTGCCTTTTTTTTTTTTTTTTTTTTTTGCCTCTGTGCAGCCACACAAGTTGACACGAAGTTGCTGCGTCGCTCAGCCACGACAAACTCACTGAGCATCTGGGGGTCAGAGGTCAGAGGCTTGTGGCTGCAGGGCGTCACGACAACAGGAGCTGACGGAGGAGAGGCAGCGTTACTCACTCACTCTCCCCTCCACCCGGCATTCAGTGGGATTGTTGCTCCAAAGCTGCGGAGAATGGGAGTGTCATGACTCAACTGTTGGCCCCGGCCGCCCTGTAAGTTGTCATGATGTAGCAGATGGCGTCGTCATCCTCATTAGTCACAACAAAGGAAGAAGTCTGGCCTGAATGCATCAAAGCTGCTCAGACTCTCATTTCACAAACTTGTGTTTACTGGACACATTTGGAGTTTGTTGCAAATGAAACATGAGACGTAAGCTCTGCAAACAGAAAAAAAAACTGTAATAAGAAAAATCCTACGAAGTATTTTGGTCTCGTTTCTTGTGAAAATATCTTAATACGCTTGAAATGAGACAAAACATGACTTACAAATAACTTTTAGAAGATTGTTTTAAGAAAACAATACAGTAAAAAGTTGTAGTTATAACATATATTATAACTTATGTCCTATATATTGTTGAAAAGCTACTTGTAAGTTAGTTTCGTCATATTTCAAGGATACCAAGATTTTTTAATCTATCAATTATTTTGACTATTAATTGATTCATTGGATAAAAGATTTTATACATTGTACAAATTTTTTATGAAACCACTTAAGAATTTTTTTGTACAATATAAGAAATGTGTTAAAAATAAAATAAACGAGTGAAATTCTTTTTAAATGAGAAAATAAACATTTTATTGCCTAAAATGCAACAACAGAGCTTTCCTTTGGCGAATTTGAACTGGATGAAGCTAACATGATGCCACTTGAGGAGTTCATTATATTTACAGACAAAAGTGTTTTCATCTTAAATGCAAAATGTATAAATATATTTTTACACCTGTGGACTGATTATTGCTCTGAATATGTTATGTTTTTCAGTAAATTGCCTTTTATTTTAGTTTTCTTCTTCCAGTTTAGGATTAATCCATTTTTAAATTAGTTTGAGTAATTATGATTATCCAATTAAGCATTTCAGCATTTCAAGACGCTCCTAATGAAACAGGTCAGAAATATGTGAGCATAATGTTTTGCTCATTGGGTTTAAATGATCTGCCTTTTCTCAGAGCTTCCAGCACAACAGTTTGTTGCAGAACAGGCTGCTTCATGCTATTTTACAGACAGTGGGTGTTTTGTTTTTAAATGTGGAGTGGCATGGGAACAGTAAGTGATGGCAACATAAGTATCTGCCAGGTTTTCCATTACAGAATGAGGAGGGAGGCGAACATCAGCTGGTGGCCTGCAGAGGATGGCACAGCTGCTCACAGTTCCTCAAAGTAGCTCCATTTTTATTGCAGTAGGTTAATATCAGATTGAAGATATTTAGAAAGCTACAATTATTTAATAGATGTGTTTGTTTTTTTTTACTTGAAATCCTGCTGTTGGTGCATAACTCCCTTTTACCAAGACAGCACCACTTCTCTTGTAATATTTCATAACGTTGCATGATCCCCAAGGTTCTCCATTGGAATTAAAGAAGGTAGCGTTTACGTTCTTTATTGATTTTAGCAGGTTTTAATCAATCAAATTGTATTTGAATAGCGCATTTCAGCAGCAAGGCATTTCAAAGTGCTTTACATCAGAACAAACACAAAAACACAAAGTCATGCAACATAGAATCAACAATCAAAACATGACGTTAAGTGAAGCGCCATCGTTAAATTTGTAACTGATTACGTTTCAGATTCAACTCTAAACAGGTGGGTTTTTAGAAAGCTGCTTCTCCTTGATTGGTTCTGGTTCTGGGATGCAGAGCAGATCAGAACATGAAGACCTGAGGTCTGGATATGGTAGATAGGTAACGACTTGTTTTAGATTTAACCCCCAGAAACAGGAAGTACTGGATAACTAATTAAAAATCATTCTAGAAAGTATAAAACAGAATTATAGATTGCGTCAGTAAACATGGATCTTTTGAATAAACGCTGAGTGAGAATGTGCAATGACACACGCAAGAGCACTAAATTTACATTTATAACATTTAATGGATGCTGTATATTTGTGCCACCATCACGGTCTGGGTGCAGTAATGCGATACAAAGAATTAGCCAAACGCTTAAATTAAATCCTTCTCACTCCTCGTTTCCTCCTCTGCTCTTGTGCTTCTTCTGAACTGGGCAAGGCGTAGTGGTGTGTGGTCGGTGTGAGATAACAAAGGCTGAGGAGTTCACAATTATATAAGTCCTGTGGAGGCTGAGGAGGAAGAGGAGGAGAGGCAGCAGGGTTAGCACGTAGGAAAAGGAGGGCAGGAAAGGGCCAGTGTAGCCTGCGTTGCAGTGCTCATTTGTCTTGCACACCGACAAACACACGCACTCTCACGCACACACACACACACACACACGCTGGCCTCCTTTCGCTACTCCTCATCACAGATTCAGCAAATACTGCCTCGCAATATCTGAACTTTTCACTGTTTTATGTTCCCACGCTGACAACCACGCAGAAAGATTTTCAAGTGAAATCACTATTATGCTCCTTTTTTCTCTCTCTCTCTCTCTCGCTCTCTCTCTCTCTCTCTCTCTCTCTCTCTCTCTCTCTCTCTCTCTCTCTCTCTCTTTCTCTCTCTCTCTCTCTCT
>VMRN01000009.1:4147006-4241986 GCA_010277015.1 Poeciliopsis turrubarensis | reverse complement strand
TCTCTCTCTCTCTCTCTCTCTCTCTATCTCTCTCTCTCTCTCTCGCTGTCAGAGCTGTTTGCTGTCCCACCTCTGGGCTGGAGTGCTGAGCAGGCAGCCACACACACACACACACGCACACGCACACACACACACACACTCTGAGCCTCTAACTGTAACTCTCCAGCTCTATAGCTGCCTGCAGCCCCACCCGCATGTCCTCTGATGGCCTCCCACTCATGCCACATTAAACATTTAGTGAGGCACTCTGGATCTGTGTGACACCATCTTTTAGCGCCGCCAAGCTAACAGCCCTCAGTCTGTGGAAAAAAACATAGGTACACGCCTGTCAGTGGAAACTTGATACAGCGGTCGCAATGTTCCCACTGCCCCTTCCTGTCCCTCTTATTTACCTACAAGCGCACGCTCTCAGTTACGAGGTAAAGTCAGATAAACCTTTAGTCTTTACTCAATAGACACGTAAACTGTGTGGGGTTGTTCTTTTGTGTCACAATAAAGTAAAATGTTTTCAAAAAGTGAATTTATTTCAGTAAATCAGCTGAAAAAGCGAACTGACATGTAAAAATGAAAATCCAAAATGTAGTTCCTTAGAAATTTAGCTTATTTAAGAGAAAGGAATTTTTAATACAGAATACTATGCATGATCTGGCAGACAGTCACAAATATTCTCAACAAGATATTGGCTATTCAGAGTGCATAGAAAGTTGAGTGGAAGGAAAAAATGCCTGTCTCGACACTGGAAGATGAGTGACACCAGACCCAACAATGCAGTCGAGCTGAAGGTCACTATTCCTTTCAGTATGCCGAGATTTTCTATTAAATATTTTAATTTTGTGCAAACATAAATTTTAAACTCTGCTTAGATGAAAGCATCGCTCAAAAACAGCAATTGTGTAAAGAACTTAACAAATTTGAAGTCGTACCTATTTGGAAAACAACTCTCAAGCTTTAACATCCTGGCTGATGTCTTGAAATGTTGCTTCCATATTTCTTTTCCACACAATTTCCTTGGGACATCATCAGGTCGTATCCAGTTATATACAATCATTTTCAACCCAAATTTAATTGAAATTACTCTGGTTAGAGTCCAGCTCAGTCCAATCATACAGTCAGATTCAGATATGTGCAGTTTAGTTTAATCTATATTGTGATAAAACAAGGTCAGATTCAGAACGTTGTTCTCCAACATAAATCCACAGAATTTATGTTGTAAGCATAAATTCTGTGCTCAGATGGGTTCTGAAGACCTTAGAATTGGGTTTAGTGCAGCTGAAATTGAAACATGAAAACAAGGCGAGGACGACTCAGAGTACAGATATTGGACTCTGGACTTTGTGGACTGGTTCCAGTGGAACCACCGCCTGATCAACAGAACACCAAGGAGCGAATGGCAGGTTTCTGCAGGTGCAGACCCAACCCTGCCTCGTGATTGGTTGTTCCCACGGGGATGTAACTAGTATATATATTTAATATAGGAAGGCCTTCAAGAAAAAATAGTTTCTGTCTTTTGTGAATCACTTTGAAAATACGGATGTTGTGCTCCAAAGTGGTTCTGGTGTTGATCAGTTGTTGGCCACACCTGGAACATCCCCAGTCTGGCCAACTCTGAAAGTTTCTATTTTAGTCCAAATTCTGACTCTAGCATCTTGTTTTGCAGCCAAAATCAAGACTCATTTAGATCTGGGAACATTTTTCCAATCTGTTATTGTCCATATGTTTCATGTTTTCCGCTGACAAGAATAAGCTGCTTCAGAGTTTGTTCGGTTGCGTTTTCCAAGGTGGTATTTTGCATGTCTTCTTTGGAAGAAGTGGCTGGTTGTGCCACTGTTGTCTTTCTATCATCTCAAACCAGTCTGCATATTGTCCTCTGATCTCTGACATCAACAAAGGCCGCTTGTCCACACAATTGCTGCTTTCCTCTTCCAACCAGTCACATACAAATTACCTTAATTTGCCTTTCTTTCTTCCATTCTAGCAAACAGTTTGAACTTCACTATGTAATGTTTTCCACAGCTAGGATGGATTAAATGTGATCAGCTCTATTTGTGCAAACAGTGCTCCTAATAATGTGAATATGTTGGGAGAAAATGCATGCAGCTTAATTCACTATAAGTTGTAAGAAACAATCATGAGGAAAAGCATGGTCTTCTGTATTTTTTGCCCTGAACCGTGCTCGTTTCATAACCTGTCTGTAAGTATGTGTCTGCTGCAGTGAGCTGTGTCTCCCAGGGGTTGGGTGTATCCCAGCCAGTGCAGTAAAATGCTGTTGGGATCTTCTCTGGTTTATCTGGGAGCATGCATGAGCAGAGCTGGCTCTCCAAACAGCCAGTCGTCTGCACCATCTTTCCCCTTTCGGGAGGAATTTATTACGACTCCCTCTTCTTTATTGTTTCATCTAAATGACTGAAGTGAAGCAAACATTTCACAGCTACCCACGTTTTCAATGACTTCATTAGAACTGGAGGCACTGGACTCATGCTGCACGTGCCTATTCTCGCGAGAATTTCTCCCCCCATTTTTTTTTTTCACGACACACACATACACACACATCATCATCATCACTCCTCCTCCGACCCCTCCCTTTCCGTATCTGCTCGCCTCTCTCCTCTCTTTTCAGTCTTGCCTGCCTGTCAGAAAGGTGCTCCAGTATCGGAGGCTCGGCTACCCTCCTCTCGGACCCCCCTCCCCCGTACGAGAGCCAGCCGCCGTCGAATCCCCCCCCCCCTCCGCCCAAGGCTAGGGCTCCCCACCCCTCTGTCTCTTTCGCGGCTCCAACCATGGCGACCACCGCTACTTCCACCCGGTTCACCGACGAGTACCAGCTGTACGAGGAGCTCGGGAAGTAAGCAGCATCGTGTTTGGCTTGTCGTTTTGTCCCCCACCCCCGCAGCAGCAGCAGCCTCGCTTGAACATTATGTCTGTTTAGCCTGCTTAGCAGGTGATATTTGGCACAAAATGCGCTTTGGGCGAGTTTTGGTGATTTGTTTGTGTGTTTTAGAGCCGGGCTGCTTATTGTCGCGGGCTAAAACAGCCGCTCGCCTGTCGGCTAACTGAACTAGCATCTCCCGCAGTAACGGTCGCGCTACAATGGCTGATATTGATAAACTAGCCGAGTTAGCCCGCTACCGTTTCGCCTCTAAAGATGAGATAATCACACGGAGGATGGCGCAGTGACAGCTGTTCGCCCTTCCGTGTTCGGCAGCCGGTATTTTCTGGTCTGCTGGAGCCGCCAGCGGGGCCCCGGGAGACTCCGGAGCCGCAGCCCTCTGACATTTAACCGGCCCGCTTGGGTCCGCCACAGTCTGACAGCTCGGTGTACCTGCGGCTAACTAGGCCGGCCACTGCTCATAGTTTCCCCCCTAGAAGAATTTCTATAATCACGTTGAGTTTGGTTACGTACCCCTGAATTGTTAGATCAGGAAGTTATTCGATGCTGGTTGTGCGAATACTGTCAGTACACCGACCGACACCGAGCTGACCATCAGTTGTCAATAAACGCTTTCTCCTTACGGATCAGTCACACAGCTGCTTCTCCGCTGTTGTGGCCCTTTACCGGGTAGGAGGCAGGGCTGTTTTCTCGGTATTGTGATGACTGTAACACTCAATTATGTGACCCAAATACTGAACTAATTGGGAATTTTATTACCTCTGGTGAATGTTTAATCGGACTTTGACCCTTAAGGGGGCTTTACTACTGTTTGTCACTATTTTTAAAAAATAAATACAAGATGCATTAAATTTGACAGGAGTGATTACTTGTCAAGTATCTTTTGTTGATGAATTGTACCTTCATTTTTGGTAATTTTATGTTTTTCAAGGTATTGTTTGATTTTTAGGGTAACATTTTGTTTTAGGTACCGCAAAACAAAATGTAAACAAAGATTTGTGTCTCTTGGCTAAACTAAAACGTATCACTTCATAAAAAGTTCATCAGACTGATTATAATTACGGTAGAGGGAATCTATTACATTAATCTAAAGTGATCCAAGTTGGCAAAGTTTTCAAAGTGTTGCTTGTCAAAACTACATTATCTGAAAGAGCTTGAAGATTTTCACTTGATTCTAACATTATCTATGTTGGTTAAATTCAAATTTTTTAGATGCTGAAATTCTGCAGTGAGATTGATTCCTTTCATTTACATTGTTCATTTTTGTTGAATAACTTACAATTTTTATTAGTAGCTAAGTTGTTAAATGGCTGGTAATTTATTTGCAGCATTACTCTTGTTCAAAAATCTGATTTTCCTCATTAAAATATCAACAGAAGAACATTTTGTCTTGAAACAAAATATTCATTTTTTTTTTTTTTAAAGTAAACCTTACCATTAAATATTAAATGGTTAAAAAAAAACAGAAAATCTGTTAATTAGTCTAATTAGTAGGGATGCACCAATCACCGATCATTACCGATCACCTGGATTGGCGGTTAATTTTTTGTGTTTTTTATAAATGATATTATGTGATCTGGCAATAAATTCACCTAATTTAGACATAAAACATGCAAAATACCTGCAGACACAATACAGCAGCTATTCTGTCAAAATGACAGCTGAAAAACCTGCAATTAGTAAAATATTTAACATTAATGTTCTCTGTACTATAAATTATACATGAGTCAAATAAATATCACAAATGAAAAATGTCAGGAAAAAGGGGAGACATTAATTTAATGTTAAATGCAGGTTGCATCAAAATAAACAATCCTGAGTTACTAAATCAAAACGTCCTGAGAGCACGGCTAATTATTCCGCACTGGTTCTGATTGGCCAGCTGATTAATGCTGGTTCTGATTGGTGTAGTAATTCTGCAGGACACAGGGAGGAAACAGAGGAGATTGATTATTTCCCCAAGAGATTATCTGTCTCATGTTTGTACATGGCTAACATTTTATGCAAAATATATATTTTTTCTTTTTTGTTTAAGTTGCATGCTGCAGCTTTAAGCAGACGTTCAGTGTGAGAGTTCACTGCCGGGTGGAGCAGAAACGCCCTGTCTGCTACCAGTAGCGCGTAGCGGTGGTCCAGAAGCGGGAGCAAAACCCAGGATTTTACACCGCCTGCTCGAAGACTTAAATTACTTTTCGGGTTATTTGTTTAGCTTTCTGACCGTCATGCTGATCCAGGCGAGTCTAGGTAGTTGTGTGCTGCTGTACTGGCAGAGTGATCGCTCCGGATGTCTTTTTTACCTGCAGTGAGCCTTGATATAGCCAAACTCCGTCAAATGTTTGTTGTTTTGAAATATTAGATTTGTTGTGTTGATGCATTTTGACGCGCTTCACCCCCAAGGTATTTTCCCCCGTTCACTCTCAGGACGTTATAGTTCGACACATCGCTTAGGATTTGTGATTGCACAATGCGAAGGAAAGAGGAGATGAGCTGCGAAGTGAGATACTGGTGGTCGGTTTTAGTGATTGGCAGCAAGAGACAGTGATCGGCGATCACATACATTTTCACGGAAATCGGCTGATTATGTTCAGTGGCCGATCGATTGGCACACTTCTACTAACCATGTGCTCTTGTATAAAGTAAGTTGTTCTTTTCGGAATATGAATTTGGTTGATTTCAGAGTATTCAAGCAACGTTTTGTCAGACAACTTAAATAAACCCGTAGTGTTTTATAAAAAGTTATTTGATTTCAAATGGATAAATAAGGCATCATAAGAAATTCTCGAAACTGTATAATAGCAATTTGATAAGTTTTTGAGACAAAAGTACGGCTAGTGGCAAAATGACAATGAAATAATTGCAGAGCAGTTAGCAGCCGAAGACTTGTCTTTTGTAACTAAATTTTTTACAGACCTAAAACGGTATTTAATTTTTAAGTACAAGAGACGTAATAAACCTGGTGTGTTTTAACAGTCTAATATACTTTGAAATGTAAGATCGTGGGTTCACAAAGAGAGATTTTAGATATTTTATAAACAACTAAAATTCTTAAGAAAAATGTTGCTTTCACAAAGAAAAGCTCCCCAACTTTGAAAAAATTGCATAATTCACTCCAGATTTGACTTGTTTATTCCAGTTTGCATGATTGTCAAGTAGAAAAAAGGTTTCACAAATCTGTGTGTTTGTAAACCAGTATAAAATTATCCAGTCCAGATTCAACCAGATCAAATTTTTAACTAGAGATCATCAAATGCAGTCCATCTCATCAAATAAACCCCTGTTTAATATTCCTTTAGCTTAGCGCTCATAGACTACAAGAAAATGAAATGCCGACTTATCATTTCATACTTCTTAGAAATCGTTTGTATATTGTCTGATGCGGGGTTTTTTACAACTGTTGGAGGTTTCTTTTTTGTGTTGTCCATCCTGGTGAGGAGTTTGTGAGCAGACGATGTCAACAACTGCTTTTTGTCTGAAATGTAGACTTTGTCAAACTTGAAGCGTTAGTGTTCATATTCTCGACTTTTGTATGATTTTTCTCGTCGGCAAGAAAATGTTGAGAATGGTGTATTTGCTGGTGTATTGTATTTTAAGTTGCAGGCCGGGCACATCTCAGTAATGTGCCTGGCCTGTTAGATGGGCGTTCACTTCCATCTCACACTTAATGTGTGTTTGCAGTTTCTGATGCTAAAACTAATAAAACTGTGATTAAATAAAGCCAGTAACGTAAATTGACAGTCATTTTAGCTGTGCATAAATTTTAACATGTAACAAGAAGCCACTGAGTTATTTATTTGGTGCAATTTTCACCTCCGTAGATGCCCACTTGTTATTTAAACACCGTCCAACTCACAATTTTTACGTCAATGAGCCTCAGAACGAGGCCGTCATAAAGCAGAGTTGGCGAGGAATTGCAAAATGGGACGTGGTGTAAACTATGCTCCATTAAAAACTAACTGCTGGTATTTGCTGGTTCTGCGCTGTCAGGCTCTTTATGTTACATTTGTGGCCAAATCACGAAGCCTTGTTGTGAAACTAGACTGTGGATGAATTTGTCCAAGATGAGAGTGAAAGGACACTGTGTTGGGAAAGAATTGAAGATATTGTGCTACACTCAGTAATCAGGTTTAACTGTGGAAAATTGTGCATGCTGAAAAGCTCAACATCTCAAGAGTGATTACTAACTTTGTAAACTCTGTCTTATCTTGGGCACAATGGCGTGTTAAACATTTTTATCGCTAATAAAAGAAGTCTAATTGACCAATATTGTCCATAATTATGGAAAACTGTCTTATTTTTGACAACTATTAAGAAATTTGACAATAGATTGGTGTTTTTCACTTGGTGTCCTTAGACAAGAGGGATAAAAATCCTTAGTGATACAATAATCACAATTTGCTAGAGAGAATTGATAATTATTGGTTCTTTACTCATTAACTCACATTAAGCTGGTGATGACTTGTTTATTTCAGTCTGCCTCGATACTTGCAGTGCAGCCATTGTTCCCTAAGCGAGGCATGCTCAACATGCCTGCTATGTCTGGAAAGAGCTTTCCAGTAATGCTTCATCTGGTCACCACAAATATTACAGAAATTTTAAAGCATCAAATGTGTTGCCATTCAGCAAGTTTTCTGGGGGAAACCTTGCCATTGGATATATTTTGGACAGTGTTTTTATTTTTATCCAGTAAAAAAAAAGACAGACCATTAAGAAAAAGGAAACAAAGGGACAGCAAGAGCATCAGATTTTTATTTATAAGTTGATGTGGACTTAACATTTTCTCACAGTTTGTCGTATGCAGTGCGAGTTAAGATGCTATTGGTTGGCGTTTGCAAAGTAGCCAATCCAGAAGCACCATTTATTTTCCTTGGTGCTGAACTTCCATGAGCGATAATGAGGAAGATTGCCAAAAGTAGGTCTCAAGTATTTGTTGATTTTAGCTAGTCATGTGAGGCTAAATCACAGTTTCTAATACAATTTCTTTTTTCAATTGATAATTATTTATGATAAAATCCCTATTTATTAAGAGGTTTGCTGATAAAAGAAAGTTATTCTCACTAACCAAGACGTACGTACTTTCCAGTCTAAAGTTGCTGCATTTTAGCACAGAGTAAAACTTTGCCAGTAATTACTAGTGAAGAACCACTGATCTAGTGATCCGTTGGTCTGAAATGCAAACAAAATAATTAACAAAACAGAATCATTTCAGACACTGTAAGTTTTTGTAATCAGAATTAATATTAATATATAATTAATATTGTAAAGGTTACTCCATGCGTAAATTTTTGCCCGTTGCCTCTGACATTGCAGTGCTACAGCTACTCATCTACTGCGTCTTGAAACTACAAAGTATCATTCATATTACTAAAGGCTCACATGGCAATTGTTAAACTGCAGTTTTTCTTTATACAATCTTGTTTTAAAGAATTTAAGCCTGATTCTAAACGGAAAATATTTCCTTTTCAGTTTCTTTAAACGATTTCTTTATACCAATTTCTGGCTTACTTTGAGGTTGGAAAACCAGGTTCCAACTTGGGCTGATTCAGATTTTTGTTTTTTGTTTAGAATTTCCATTATTTCACCAGCCAGTCATTAGCCAGATCCAGTCAAAGGAATAATCTGCCTATAATGATCTCTGGTTGGCTGATTGGTGCATCTCCAGACAGCTTGGAAGGAGATGATGCAAAATGTTGGATTTTAAGTTGCCAAAACTCTTTTCAGGTCACAAAATCTAAATGCTAACAGACTTTGTAACAATAAAAAGCAAATCAGGCTACTAGTATAAGTGTCTCCCCTTTTCTTTTACCTAAATCATCAGCAACAGCAGCAGCCAGAGGAGGAGGAGGACATTGCTCCTATAAAGATATACTGTCCTTAATTTGCAGCTGGCATTTCCACTCTGCCCCCTGTAATTGAGATAAATCAATGGCACCAATAGTGCAGCCGGTGTACACACCTACACACCGCCCAAAGAGGATCTGGCCTCCGCTGGCCTCTGATTCTCCCCTGGACTTGACTCTGCTTTTGTCTCAGCGATCATTATGTCAATGCATTTTAAATATATATATATATATATATATTTTTTTTTTTGCTCTGTCGCAGTCTATTACTATCGAGGGACTGACTTGTACTTGTGTCACCTGCCACCTCTCATTTGCTGTTAAATAATTGAAGATCCGAGCAGAGTGCAGCAGAAAGTAGCAGCGGGTCGCTCGTCGTTAGGAATAATGAAAGTTGCCTTCATATGACAGGAAGGCTAGAAAACTTGCTGATCACAGGCTGCTGTAATTGTTTTCCAAAATATCTGCAGATCTTTTTCTGGCCCAAAGTGAAATTCAAGCTTTTGTGTTTGAGCATATTTATACCTGTGTTATGTTTGCTTTTGAAAACTGATTTTAAGGTTGTTGTTTTTTTTTCCCCTCCCTCTGGTTAGTGTTTTATAACGTTGAAATAATTGCAGCCGATCTTAGCAAATGTGATATTATTGTTGCTTTATCTCACCATTTCATCTCCTCTACTCTTGAGGCCCCAATAGCAATGACTGTGTAAAAAAAAAAAAAGTGTTTGTGTGAGCAAGCGAGGGGGAACATTCAAAAACAAACCACTGTGACTAGGCTGGAGCGCCGCTTCAAATGTCACACTTTGTTGAGTGTGAGAGGGGAGCGCGTTTGAAAAGGAACTAATCTTTGGTTGTTTGTGCCCTTTGTTCATAGGGGAGCTTTTTCAGTGGTGCGTAGGTGTGTAAAGAAGTCATCAGGACAGGAGTATGCTGCAAAAATCATCAACACTAAGAAGCTTTCTGCAAGAGGTATGGCATACCCCCCAAACTCACACACATACTCACACAAATAATGTGCATGCTTGATTTGATTTGTTGGCTCTAAATGTTAAGAATTTGTTTTGATAAACAAATGGCTCCTCATTTAAAAAATAAACAAAAGTGAAAGTGTCTTTACAGGTACACCCACATAAATTTGAATATCATTTGTTCATTTCAGAGATTCAATTCGAAAAGTGAAATTCATACATTATCCATTGCACACAGTAATATATTTCAAATGTTGGTTTTTGTTATGGCAAAAAATCTGTTTCTCATGAATTAGAATATGTATCAAGTCTATTAAAAAAGCTGAGGAATTTTTAAGAGACCACATTAAAAAATGCCAGTTCAGTACATTGTTAAATCTCCTTTTGCTTGCTTTATGGCATCTTGACAGCGTGGCATGTAGGTGATCAGCCTGTGGCTCTGCTGAGGTGTTAAGGAAGCCCAGGTTGCTTTTACAGCAGCCTTCAGCTCGGCCATGTTGTTGGGTCAGATACCATGCTCATTAATCCAGGTATTGGTACTTTTAACAGCGTGGACTGAATCCAAGTCCTGCTGGAAAATGAAATCAGCATCTCCATAAAGCTCGTCAGCAGAGGGAAGGATGAAGTGCTCTAAGATTCCCTGGTAAACAGCTGTACTGACGTTTAACTTTGTAAAGCACAGTGGACCAGCATGAGTCGATGACATGGCTCTGCAAATTAGTACCGTCTGTGGAAACTTCAACCTGGATTCTGTGCCTCTTCACTCCTTCTCCAGACTCATTTGGTTTCCAAATGAAATGCAAACACAAGGAATGTGACAGTTGTAGGCCAAGTCTTGGATCCGTTGTATGTGTGTGCTGACTCATGAAGCACCGTCTCCAGTCGCAAGTCTTTTCTTCACAGTTTTCTAAAGGCTGCAGTTGCCTGTTATTTTGCACTGGGGCTGAAACGATGCATCAGATTAATTGTGATGAATCAATTATTGAAGTAATGGACAACTAATTTAGCAATTGATTAGATAGTAGGAGCATAAACACAAAAATATATTGCCAATTTCTGCTGTATATTATGAGCAGATATTAAGCCAAAAAATATAAACATTTTGTATTCAAGACCATAGGAAAAACTTTATTTGAATATGTTGTATCCAGAACTGGTTGCAATATATGAGCTTCACCTGGTTCAAATTCTGTTAAAGAAAAACAAACTCTTTCCTACTAAGCATCTTTTGCTATCAATTTTTAACTTGTTAATCCAAAATAATAGTCAACAGATTAGCCTGTATTGATAAACCGAGCTGAAAATGTCTGAGCTTTTCATATTTTGAGGTTAATGAACATTTTCTAGCTGCAGAAGGATTCCTTGCTACATACTAAAAGAATGCTGTTATTACATTGTTAGGCAATAAAATGTTTAATTGAATTATTTGCTTATTTGCATTTATTGTATAAAAAGACTTAAATTAGAAGTCTGCAGAATGTGCCAATTAATCGTCAGGATAATCAATAGCCTAATCTATTACTAAAATAACTATTTATTGGCCCAGTTTTGCACCGTTTTTGTTATTCCATGTTTTCCTTCAGCTCAACTTTCCACTGATGTGCTTGTACACTTCGCCTTGTGAACAGGCACCTTCTTCAGGAGTGACCTTTTCTGGCTTATCCTCCTAATGGAGGGTATGAGTGTCTGTCTACTGGACAACTGTAGAGTCAGCAGTCTTCCTCTTGATTGTGTTGGCCATAACTCAACATTTCAAATATTGCTGGCCAATAAATTGTCCCAGTAATTATTGTGATACTTAATAGTCAATAGCGTTGCTTTTAAGTGATATATTGATGATAATAATGCTAGGTTGCCCTTTCAAAGACCAATAAACTATGATTTTTGTAAATAACATTTAAAAGTAGAACCAGAAGATGTTTTAAATATCCGAAATAAAACAGAAATAAAAACCACTTACTACTGAAACCATAAATAAAATGGATTATGTCTTTGTAAACAAAATTTTCCTTACAAAAACATTAATCAGAATGGAACATATCAAGCTCATTTTAATTAATCATGCAATCAATTAATTAATTAATTGCTTATTGTGAAAGGCTTATTTTTAAGATGCACCTGATCTAAACACTTGTACATTAAATTATTTTATGAGTGTCCAAGTAATGCAGATTAATAGTATGATGAAGTGGCTGCTTTGTCCACATTAAGATTTCATACAGTTTGCAGCTGTCAGATTACAGGCAAAGTCACTGCAGTTCTAACAGCAGAGGACATATTTTATTAAGCTGTTGGCTGTCAGGTCTTATCAGTAACTTTTTAATCGTTTATTGATGGTCTTTAGAAACTCCTAATTGAATAAGTTGCTGTAGCTGTTCCAATATGCAATTGCACCACCGTTGTACAATCAATCGATTCAGGTTCATCGAGATCCGAAAGTAAATGACAAGACATCAACATTTTCAGGTGTTTGAGAAGATTTATCTTTTCAAATTGTCCTGAGTGTATTGTTCGTACTCGTGGAGTTCACTGACAGCTGTTGTGGTTCGTAATGATGATGAAGTATCTCTCTGCGTTCTTCTGTTTCGGGTCTGGCAAATTAAAGATCCAGATCTCCTCGTAGTTTTCACACACACCTGGGCCTCTATGTTCTTTCCTGCCTCCTCTTATTAGCTTCTCACCTCTCCCTCATTGCCCGTCTCTGGTCTTTCTGAGCAGGGAGATTGGTTTGTATTGAGGCTAATCCACTTATCCTCAATGTATCTTCATCAACCACTAAGACCCCACAGTATCCATAGGCGCCTCCCTGTTTGCCCTGTTGTTGACTGTGATGGTATTTGTCTGCGTGAAGGAGACGAACAGAGCACAGAGTGTTGCTAATAGTGCATGTCTGTTTGGTGCGTGCTTGTAATGCTATTATTGCTCCATCCGTACCATCAAGTGTCCACATCGCAGCTTCTAGTATTAATGTCCCAGCCATGAAAAGTAAGAGCTCAGCAGAAAGCTGTGGGCTCTTTGCAGAGGCAGAAAGTAAAGAGGAGGTGTGTGTGTGTCTGCTTAGAGAAGAGGATGAATTTTAAAAGCAAAGTTCAATGATGCCTCTCTCCAAAGAAGCATGATAAAGTGAAACGTAATAATAAATGATAGAATCTGTAGCTTTAGTTATGTAGATGGGCAGCTTTACAGTCGGATACATAAAAAAAAAAACATTCTGCATGGGAGGATTTGGGTATTTTTTTTTACCCGTATGAGGTGAGTGTGGCCTCTTGCTTGGCCTGGTGGGTAAGTCTGTCAAAGCTCTGGTAAACACTGCAGTAATCTGAGGAAGGGGGTGGGGAAAGGAGGTAAAGAAGGAGTACCACTGGGAGTATACAAGGGCAACGACATACTCATACCTGTCAAGTCTCCCGTTTTGGCCGGGAAACTACCGTATTTTACCCCTCTGCCCCTGCGTGTTCCCATGTTAGAATTTTCCCATAAATTTTCCATATTAGAGAAATTACTCCCCATTACAACTGTTTAATCCACTGTTGACATGTCTTGGCGTGTTTTTCTGAGCCGCCTTAAAATGCAAGATGAGCGTCAGTTTTACACCTGCGACGGAGACACGCTGCTGCTGTGCAGAGCTGCACAGGTGAATCATGGCAGCAAACAGGCAAAAGGCAAAAAAAAAATATCTTTGCATGTTTTTCCCTTCAAGCTAACAGACAGTTGATTAATTCAGTTCAATGCAGATAATGTTAGATAAATGATGATTAGCTAATGCCAATAATATCACTTTAAGCTTGTTAACGAGAATAGGCTACTCATTTTGTTCTCCAAGTGAATAAGTGGACAGTACTAGTTACATTTATTTGAGTAACATTTTGGGGGAAAATGCTCTTATGAGATCAGTTTTACTGCTCTGTGCTTCTTTCTTAATATTTTTTTTGCTACTCTTGAGTAGATCGATTTTGCATTTAAAGAAATAGACATCAAAGATTAGAAACATTAGATTCTTAGGTTTCTGCAAGGTATGAGCGAATATTTATGCAAAGTTAAGCATAATTACTCAACTTTTACTTATGTTACCCAACCCACCTCCCTCCCCACATCCCCGCCCTCAGCCCCACCCCAAAACCCCGCTCCGAGAGCAGCAGGGGACGGTTTCCAGAATCCTCAAGTCCAAAACTTGACAGGTATGCATACTAGAAAATCTTAAGATTTTGGCAAGTTTTTTTTTATTCACTAATTTTTCTCATCTATTACACTTCTTCCAGTTTTCCATGCAAAAACTTAACAGTCCTTTGCTATATCAATACTGCGCACACTATTATTTGTAAAATTTGTGATGCTGTATATTAATGTAGTGCTATTAGTTGGCTAATTAACCAGGTAACCAATACTCAGTAAGGCTCTGGTATTAATACGATGATCAATTGGGACAAAGGGAGCAAAGTGTTGCGATTACTACGGAAGCTTGACTCAATTCTCTTCTTCCACTAGAAATATTCACATCCAAATATATTGAGTTCATGTCAAATAATTGGTGGATTGGCTTTTCCGTCTTAAATAAAAATATCTTGTTATAAAATGTTTTGTATTTTTGTAGTCCATGAAAATATGGCTTTTTAATTGGAAGTTATCAAACCATGAGAATTATGAACTGGCCCCTGCCTAGATGTACATTAGTTACTTTTATATGGCGGCACTAAAAAGCGTAGGTGTAATGTGAGCATCTGAGCAGAATGAATGCTCTAATTCAGTGGTTGAAGTGACACTGGAAACTGGGCCCTTGCTGCATTGTCTGCAGCAACTGTGTGCCAAGGCAGAGAGGGAGGGTGAGATTGAACATTTATTTTATCACACAACCTCAGTTTCTTGTCCTAAAGTTGCCACTCTTATGTTGTTTAGTTGCTTTACTGAAAAGCATTACAGTGATTCTAATTACTTTTGAGTTGTTTCAACCTTCAGCTCATGTTAAATTCTCTTTATCCAATTTTCATTAGTGGTCTTCGTATCCAAGTATATCCCTGATTTGTGTAGCCATTAGGTCCTTAGTATTTATTAATAGTATCAGCAGAGATGCACAGATTCTACAAAATGTGCCTGATACTAGACACTTTGTCTTTTGTAGAACAAACTGATGAATGCATGATTTGATGGCATAAAAATTCAGCCTGCCTCTGTCACTGACTCGCTAGGCGAGGTCGTGACAGACGCGCATCGCCTGACTTTCATTTAGGCAAGTCAGCTTTGTGGGTGGGGGGAGTGATGAAGACTGGTTTGTGAAACTAGCCTTCAGCAAGGTTTACAAATGTAACAAGACTCAGAAATCAAGTCTGACAAGAAGAGTAACGAGGTGAGATGTAGAATTTACATTTTTAGGCGTTTACAGACTTACAGTTTTGATGCTATAATTGAGACGATCGATTGGTGCGCCACCAGTTAGAATAAAATGTTTGTTGAGTGGAGATATTTTGCATTGCAATAATTAATTTTTTTTCTGTCTTTAATGTTAGCATCTTGAAGCAGTACCGCTCTTAAACCTGGCGCACACAAATCAAACGTAGATGCATTTATTTTTGTTTAGGCAAATCAGGACCTATGCAGCTATCTTTAGAGGGAATGCCAAACCTCGTCCCTGAATGACTGCCACATTATTAGCATCGCGTTTCCTCAGCTGTTTTGACAGCATTTCCTCATCCTAACAGCTTGGATCAAACTCACCCAAAACAGACTGAGCTGAATTCACGAGCCTTCAGTTGAACTGTCAACTTTGTGTGGCTGATAAAGGGGTGTATATGCATGTGTGTGACTATGTGGGGTTCTCTCCACCCTTCGCGGCTAATGTAAGATGGCTTTGGGCCTGCCCCGTGGCAAAGCAGATGGCCAATTAGAGAGCAGCAGGAAGTGCCAGTAATTACCCTCCAGCCCTCTCTTTCCTGCCTTCCTTTACCACCCTCTTTCTCTCTTTCTTCATCACACACCAACAAATAAGAAGATTGAATGAATTAGTGCTGCAGTAACACTGCACTGTGGTAGACAGTTTTACAAATGCGCACGCACAGGAAAACTGTGATCCTCTTCCAGCAAATGGACGCTCCACGTAATCCTCCCTCTATCTCTTTCTCTGCCTGTCTCTCCATCCTGCGTCACCGGTGTAATTAGGAGATGGTTCAGGTCTCTCTGTCATTCAGTCGCTTCCTCACAGTTGAGGGAAATGCACACCTACAGGAAGGTTAGTTGAAGGTTCTTGAAGATCGTACTTGGAACTCGTGTCCTCAACTTTAAACTCACTTCATCAACAAGTTGAGAAGTGTATGAACTGCAGGGGTAGTGAGATAAGTGATGGGTGATGGTTTTGCTGCAGCATGTGAATTTTATCAGGGGTTGCTGCTGCTCTGGGGAAATGAATGCAAATCTTAGCCAGCCGGCCTCTGTGTCATGTAATCGCCATGGAGCTGTGTGGAGTTAGTTGGCTTAACCACAGTGATAAAACACGCACATCTACACACATCGACTTATAATGCGTCCTCCTCACACTTGCGCCACCTGACTCATGACCTCAGCTCCTGCTTCACTGGGGTTTTGTTTTTGTGGTTTCTGCATCCCATAGAGATTAGCTGGTTGAGGAGTGTCGGCTGATTTACAAACCAACAACTCTAAAACACACACTGCTGTGGGATTCAGTTAACTCCTCAAACAAGGGTGTAGGTCTGGAGATGAAGTGAGTGTTTTTCTTGTGAGGATCTCCTCCTAGCCTGAGGAGTGAATACAGTAGCGTTTGTCTAATGGGCTTCATAGGAACCCCTTCTGTATACGTGTACATAGATATACAAATGCTCAGACCTGCTTCAACACAGAGGCTTATTTTATGAGCAGATGGTACACTGATCAAAGATTTTGTTGTAGATTTCTGGAATAATCTGATGACCTCTCAAGGCCAATTTTAGCCAGTTGATTTCTAACCGGTAGATTGCCAACTCTGGGTTGAGGGTTAGTTTGTGCTTCAAAGTGGGAGTTTTTAGCTTTGAGTCTTGGTGAGGAAAGGTTATATGGATTTGATTAGAGCTGGGTTGGTCATAATCTGGGCACTGTTCAGACTTGCTGTGGCTAAAGTCCTCTTTAATTGAACTCTGGTTTGACTAGAAAGTCCGGTTCATTTTGGGAGGTGAAAATGCGCAATCTAACTCTGATGCAGGCCAAAAAAGTGAACTCTGATTCGCTGAAAAACATAGGTCTTGGCTCATTTGAAGTAAAGTGTAGTGTGCATCAAATGTAGTAACAATAATAATAATTTTAATTATAACTCCCTGTATGTCTTCAATTGAAATCTCAATTCACAAGCTGATGATGGCAAGCTACTGGATTGTAGCTAGGACTGCCCTGGGACAGTCTGACAGAAGTGAGGTTGCAATTTTTGCACAAAGCATGAAGGGTCTTGGCCAGGGACACAAATGATAAATATGGGCATACCAGGCCGATTGCAAACTCCTACCACCACCGTTGCCGTGTACGTAGGACTGGAGTGTGCTCCAAAATCTGGAATCAAACTATAAAGCAGGGCATTGTGGGTGAATACAACCAAAGCAAACGTGTAAGTCTGAGAAAAGGCTCATAATCTGTTGCCAAACAGAAAATATGAAAACCACTAACTCCATTTTTGTTTGCGTTTTGTAAAAAAGGAAGTTGCCCTCATGTCTTCTTCAGAGGTTTTTGTGTCGTTTCCTTCAGCTGGGTTTGAATCGTTAGACACAGTGCAGTGTGAAAGCGAACGGCACCAGCTGAAAATGTAACAAATGTTGCAATTTTGGTCTCAGAACCAAGTCCATCAGGTGTGAACATCAAAGATCTTGGTTTTCTGACCATTTTCCAATCTTCAAAATCTAATTTTTTAGATTTTGAAATTAGATTCTAGACACTTTATTGGGTGCTATTAGTAAATGTTTGCAGAAGACAATTAATGGGTGACATGTTTTTCTCCATAAATAACAGCTTTTTCCAGTGACATCATTATATTATTTATTATTCATTCTGTACATTCTCTGTACACATGATTAATGGGGTCGTCTTGGTTCTGGCCTGTGGTTTTGTCTCTGATCCGTCTCTCCCTCTGCTGTGAGCAGTAACTAAAATCGACTGTGCAGCAGAGCAGCATTTCTTCTTCTTCTTTCCTTTTTTTGTTTACAGTTTCCATTAACATTGTGAGAACATGAGGCTAGGACTGTGAACCTCTTGTGATGTAAAATTTGAATATTTCTTTTCAATAAGTTCATAAAATTGTCAAAATGATCATGTAAAATAATGATATAATCAGCTTTCTACTGCTTTCTTAGCACTGAAAAAATGTATATAATGTTTCTCTGAGGTTACTTTTGTTTTAAACATTTTCACAATGTTTTTCATCTTGTTCTAACTTGTTCGTTTTGGCTTGTTTTCCTTCAGACCACCAGAAGCTTGAGAGAGAGGCTCGAATCTGCCGTCTTTTGAAACACCCCAACATTGGTAAGTTTCTGTGCAAACAAGCTGGTGTGGATTAAGTTTCTTTTTATTTTCTTCTTCAAACTCTTGAATAAAGAATTTCCAAATGTATTTATTCATTTATTTTGAGAATAACCCCCTCCTTTTAAAGAGGGTCCTTACAAAAACATAAAATACAAATACAGAACATACTGAAATTAAAAGCTAAGTAAGGAATGCAGGGTTTTTTTTATGGTGTACTTGTCTTTTAACATATAGTGTTAAATGTCACCTCCAGCATTAATGTCACAAACTAATATTTCAGATTGCCATTAAGTTTGATTAAGGCATTCATTGTGTTTGTTTCTATAAGCTTATGCAACGTCACATATTTTTTTCCATCCAGTTGCAATAAGTTTTTCAAAATCTTGGTTAAAAAATAAAAAGAGTCTGACCTACTTCAAAACATCCCAAAACCTTCAATGTGGTTAAATATCTGGACTCTGTGGTGACAGAGTTTCATAATTTGAGCCTGATGAATCCTGGTATTGTCATCTTTGAATGTGGGCGTGCCATTCGGGAAGAAACCAGCCGTTGATGGAATAACCTGGTCATTCAGTATATTCAGGTCATCAGATGGATATTATAACTCGGCTACAATAGACCCTGGGCATGATGGGAGCATCACGTCATCTGAGAAACGTGAAGCTACTTGTTGCGTTGGTGGGTGCCAGCTGAAAAATAATCACCTCATACTTTTTACTTTTCATTTATTTCAACTGGATTAGCTGTTGCTCAAAAAGTTTAGTTAGACTCAGTTGACCAAAGCTCATCCACATACCTGTCCCTTGTGGAAAACTATAAACATAACTTTTGACTTTCAATTTTCTTCTTGAAGACCAGATTTGTGGAGTGAACATTTAGTGTTGTAACTCCTGAAACCAGTGAATCTCTGCAGCTCCTTCGTCATTTACAGTAACTAATATTGCTACAGCAAAATTATCCTACATAGTAGCATATCACCTCCTTTCCTAATATTACTCAACCCCAGTGAACCAACGGGTTTTAAATTTTATTTAGAAAATTAGAATAAATACTGTAACATTAGATAACATCATGTGGCGAAATGTAAAAAAGTTGATGGTATGATAAATGTTTGAGGAACAAATTCTTTTTTTTTTTTTTTTTTCTCAAGCAGGTCATTGAACTAACCATGAATTACAGAAGCTACCATTTGTAAAGCACACAAAATGAGTTCAAGGATTATTTAAAATTTATTTCTATTGAGAATTTCTGAAAAGGTAACTCCTGGAGGAAGTTGAAGTATTGGAGTTCACCATGAAAATCACACATTATTTAAAGCAAAAACTCAGCAGCACATTATTAAAAATGATTGTATAATTGCCTTTGTTTAAATCCACCTTGTGTATTTCTATTATTTGAGAACCATCGGGGGTGTTATTTTGTCGTTTGTTATGTTTTATTGACATATTTGAGTGTGTGAATGCTTCCTCTCCTGTAAACATCCTTTACATCATTTGTCACCGAGTGAAACTGTTAGAAAATTAAAAGCTACTTTGAAATTAGCTGAATAGATATGAATAGATTATCACTGAGATCAAATTAAACCAGAGTCCTGCTGCTCATGTTTACATTTATTTTTCTTATTCAGTGTGATAGCCATTAATCATTTTTACATGCTGTACGTTTGTATAATTGTTTCGGTTTCAGACGTTTTTATTGCCTTTTTAAAGCAGCACTGAGGATTAAAAAAATAATGCAGAGTCCAGCTTTAATAGAGATGTTCAATAGCGATGGCTACAATGAAAGGACAAAATCAATGCCACCTTTAGCGCTGCTCTCCTTATTTCTCTTCTGCTCATGTCCTACTTCTCTCTCGCCCCCCAGGCATTGCTCACCCCTCACCTAATCTTCCCGTTATCTGTCTTGTCTCTATAGATTTTTTTTTCCCCTCATCCTTTTCTTCTCTCCTTTTCTTGACATATCTCGCCGTCGTCTACGTTCAAACTTTAGACAAAGGAGGGTACAAAAGAGGAGACATATGGAGACACGAAAGCACAAAGAGAAGGAAACAGATGGGAGGAGGAGGGAAGAGCGGTCACACTTGTTTCTTGCTGCAGGGGCATCCTACTTCATCTTATTATACAACTGATATGCACTTTACATAACTATAACTGTTTTGTCTGCTGACACTGAACCTAAGCTGTATCTCGGCAGGCGTTGAGGCGATCGGTCGGACAGCGTCCTGCTTTGTCACCATGCTGCTGTTTAGTTAACTTGACAAGTTTGGCTGCTGAGGTTGCTGCATGACCGCAGCACTGTGGCATTATGCAGTTCTCTTTACCAAACTGGGTTATTTGTGTTACCAATTAGAAAACAGTCTCTTTCCAATAAAAATGAAACTTTAAATGTCTCGTTCATTTTTCTAGTTGGTGCTTAAGGAGCCACAAAGCAGATGTTGTAATGAATAGACATTTAATAGAAGTACTAATTACTACAATCATTATTGGATCAGCAACTAACGTTTGATTTGGACAAAATGTTTTACAGTTTGAACCAGAGGTGCACGATTGCAGTTTTCTGGCCAAACCCCGATTGCCAACCTTTAAATAGCCAGACCTGCTGACTCTGATTTTGGCGGATACCAATTTTTTTTGTCTGAAATGTTTTCTAAATATAGCAAGAAAGTCACTGAATTGGCAACAGGTTGGTGACTATTATTAACTGCAAATGTGCAGACATGACCTGGTGGGCCGGTCTGAGAGTAGAGCAGAAGAAGGATTTTAAGACCTTCGATGAGATGGATAAGATCTATGGATTATATTGGCTTCAGATGCAATTATCGAGTCCCAAAATTAACAAAATCAGTGCCGATTGGTTGAAACGAGAAGTTTATGTACACCAAATAGCAAGACATGGCCACCTTTTAACAAAACATGACCACCTTGTTTTTGTCTGTCTGAAGTTAAACCAAACCAAACTTCTCATGTTTAAGGTCAGATTTACAAGAATTACTTGTTAAATGCTACAACAAGGAGAGAAGTGATTGTCATATTCATCTGTTGATCTCTTCAGAACGTTTCATAAAGAATAATTACCACATCTAAATAACTGTTAGCCAACCACTCTGAATGTTTTCCATTGTTACATCTTTTCTCTGTTAGTGGACAATTTCTCTCACTGTGGGTCACTGGAGTCCTAACCCCTTAGAAATTGTGGTTTTGGTATTGATATGTTAATAATCATTTATAATCAATTCTCGAATTGCTGTAGATCAGAGAAGAATATGTTTTTGAGATCTTGTAAACTGCTTCAAGATGGGCTCTATTTAAGCTTTTACTCGACTTTAGTGAATCAAAGACTGTTTAATCACAGTTAGTTCATGATTTATTAAGGGTGATGATTACTTTTTCCATACAGAAGCAGCTCGGTTTGAATGATTCGTTTCCTCTGCAATATAAGAGTGAGGAAAATGTGAAAGCAGAAGAAATGCCTTAGGGGGCACAGTATACATGACACCCATGTTTGTTGGGTGCTAAATTGCCCTTACTTGGGTAAAGTTGAGGTTTCACAGCATTGTGCTGGTTTCAAAACAAGAGCTATTTCCTTTGGTTGCTGCTACTTTTGTTTCACATGTTATGCAGTTAAAGACAGTTTGAAAAACTCATTTCATGTTTGCATGATGGCAAAAGTTCCACTTCAGTGATTGAACTTCTGTAGTGCTTAAGACAAAGAATACGTGCTTTAGGAGTTTCAGTTTTGCAGTTTCTTTCTCTTTAATTTATGTCTAGATTTAACCACCAAACAGTGCAGAAAACCTTATTTGTTTCATCTCCTCGCTGTTTTTATTCTCTGCTCTCACATCCTCCCCTCTCTCTTGCAGTGCGACTTCATGACAGCATTTCAGAGGAAGGCTTTCATTACCTCGTCTTTGACCTGTGAGTATATTCTGTGCACGCACACGCTGACATTTCATCCATGCACATAACCTCGCTTTGTTTGTGTATGCTAACAACTTCTTTCTCTGTCCTTCCTGTCTCATCGACTCTTTCTTTCTCCAAATTCTTTCTTCTCCTGTCCCTCAGCGTGACAGGCGGAGAGCTTTTTGAGGACATTGTAGCCAGGGAGTACTACAGTGAGGCTGATGCCAGGTAAGATCCCCCCCAATGTAAATACCTATGGATATATAGGCAGAAATGTACAGTGTAGCCATGTGAAAACATATCATTGCCACACGCAAGCTCATTTTAAATGCACCGCTGTGTCTTGATGCGCTCACACACATAATTGGTTGGCTTGTATTCTTGTCAGGAAATGCATCCTCCCAGTCAACAAGTGCAGTGATGTAGCTTTCTCCCTTCTCTCACGCTGCCTCATTTCTCTCTGTTTTATTGTGGCAAGAATAAGCCGGTAACAATGATTTAATGGCTCAATTTTTATTATTTATCTGGTCCTTTATTACAATAATCTGCAGCGTTTTAAGCGTAGTTTAATATCTCCGTTTGGGAAAATTAATTTTTATTTTTTATTTTTTTGTCTATTTTGCAGTTAGGGAATAAGATATCTGCTTTGAGCTTTGATATTTTTTATTGTGGAAAAACCTGGTTATCAGCTATAAATGAGATATTAGAAGGTAAAGCTAATCCAATCTATGCTGATTGCATTTCAACTCTAATTAGATCTGTACAATATATTAAATCTGAATTATCAAATTGTATTGGTGTGTGCCATATTGTACATGCTAATATTACGATAATAAATTTTACTGGGCAATAAATTACTGCTATAAATGATAATATTCTCACTTTGAGCCCATTTTTAACTGATTTGATAATAATGGGAAAATAATGTAAGGTCACCCAGTCAAAGATTAAGAAAACCTTTGATTTCTACAAACATTGGAACTGGAAAACATAAACATTCAAGAATAAACAGACAAGACAACAATAATTAAAATGGATTATGAAGTTTCATTTCAAGCAGTTCTAGTTGTTTAACCAATTGGCTAATCTCTATTGATTAGCCATTTGTTGTATACCTTAAAACTGGATGTATATTAGTCTTACTTTCTTTTCTCTCTGGAATATTGAGAAATAGTATTGCAGTAATAATGTGGGGACATATTGTGCAGCTGTAGGTCTAATTCAAAATGATTAAATACTCAAATAAGGCCTGGACTAATTACTGGAATAAAGGTAGACCAGAGTTTAAAATGTTCCTTCTTGACTAATTGGGGGAAATATTGACAGTTTAATCGACTCTCTAAGTAATCATTAGTCCCAGCCCTATTTCAGTGGTCGCAAACATACATTATTTATTTATTTCGGTGTCAAGGAATGTAGTATTTGAGTATTGGAGCTCATCTTTGGGGAAAGTCCTGATTTTAACCTATTTGTTGTAAATGTATGTCCTCTTTAACATCCAACCAGCCTCCTAACACTGCTGTATGTTAAACTGGGTTAATGTAACGCGTTTTATGCTTTAATATATGTTTTTTAAGCTTAAAAGAACAAAATACAGTATTGTTTAGAAGTTCACATTGGCTCAAAATGGCAACAGTTTTCATACTTATTTTGAGCCTTTAGTCATAGATATCATACATTATGTTTTATTTCTTTATTTCATAATTTACTTATAAAACACATTTTTTTCAGCTTTGATGAGCAGAAGTTTCTCTCATCCTCACTGGGTCATAATTATACATACAAGCTCCAATACGCCTCACTAATATTTGCACTTGAGCAAGATGTTTTTGTATCCATCAGTAAAACTTCTGAGTAAGGCAGATGCCAGGTACTCAAATATAGTTGATATTTGATAGAGTTGCATGAAGAGTTGCATTGCAGTTGCTGAATATCAGTTCTGATTAACTATCTGCCCTTAATGAGCTTTTAACATATTGACCTCCAAAAATGTGCATCGCTCCAGGAACATTATGCAGGCCATACTTGTTTCTTAGCATCTATTAATGATACAACATGTTGCATTTGGTAAGATGTTTAATATTATCACAAAAGTAGTTTTTGTGTTATTGCAGATCTTGATGTTGGGATTTGTGCAGCTTTAATATTTGATCACTCGTAGCAGAATTATTATTTTTTTAATTTTTATTACTATCTTTTTGTTGCATGTTGTTTTTAACTTTCTTGTACAAGCACTTTGAATTGTCTTTGGCTGAAAGTTGCTATATAAATAAAGTTGCCTTTCCTTGCCTTGTAGATAGAAATTTAAAGTGGTTGGCTTCCTGGCACTGACTGGCTGACAATCCAAATAATTTCAGTATTTCAACCATGGCTGCATCTCCTGATGATTCTAACCAATTTCCTTTCATCTGAGGTGGGCAGTTTGGGTCTAATGGTTGAAAAATTGGACACAGTTGACTGTTCCTGCTGAGAAATGCTTGTCAGGTCTGGTTTTGGAGTGAACACATAAAGGCAGTGATGGGAAATTAAACGATTAGTATATTCTATTGAGAAACAGAAAATGTTCAAAGACAATAACCCTGATAAATTTAATAACACAATCAAGACACAGCATGTTGCTTATCAGCTTTTTTACAAACTGGAGAAGCGATTGCAACTAGTAGTGTGAAACTGCTTGTTTTATTTTCACTCTTGAAAAGTACTTCAAAATGTTGTTGCTCGCCGATAAAGTGGAACATGTTTTACTTGTTTGAGGTGATGTGAAACCAAAGTTTTGAAACCAAATGTCATTGTTCATGCTCAATTTGTCCTTTTACTCAATTTATATGGAAAATATTAAAATAAACGCAATTTTAGAAATTGGTCTGAAACAGTTGTGATAATTATTTAAATCATTAAATAAAAAAATTTTTTGAGCAGTTTCTCTCCACATCTCCCTGCACTAGTCACTAGTCTTTCAAAGAAAACAAAGACTGAAAATGTTAACACTATGCTTAAATCTGATTACAAATTAGTTTAAATGAACAAATTGTCAACTATCTCACAAAAATAATGGCAAATTTTAGAAAGCGTTTAATCGAGGAGAGTGGACGTTATGTATGTGATGTACAATTTTAACCATTTGTGAATAAATCGAAGAGTTGGGTGCCATGTGATGTTTGTTTTTCCATCCTGAAAGAAGAACTATTTAAATAAATAATGACTTGGCTCAATTAGATTAACTTCTGATGCTACATCTATGCAAACTTCCTTCGTTTGTCTCAAAAATGTACGCCATAACTGCCCTTAAATGCACAGCAGATGCGTCTTTCGCTCCCCGAGTGTCTCTCATGAGGCTGCTCTTCCTCGTGATTTCTAGATAATGTTGTAGTGAAATGCAGTTTTATAGTGGCACGAAATTCCCGCAGGCTCTGGCAAAAACACACGACAGACAAATCATGTGCAGCGAACGTCATGTTTTTGTGATGAAGGCCAGTGGCTGACACTTCGCCCTGTTTGTCCTCTTTTCTGTCTCCCTCTCTGTAGTCACTGCATTAGTCAGATCTTGGAAAGTGTCAATCATATCCACCAGCATGATATTGTGCACAGAGACCTCAAGGTGAGTGAGACGACCACACACACTCTCTCACACACACACCTCTGCTCGTGGCCATGGCAACACACAAATGGCTCTCAGTTTCTGTTTCTTTCTCTCTGCAGTTTTTCTTCCATTCCTGTGTTTTTTTTTTTTTTCTCCCCTCATCTCCTGTGTTCCCCTCCCGTTTTATTTTTTTCCCCCTCTGTTTCTCTATCTGTTGTCACATCTGTCATCCTCTCTGTCCTTGACCGGAGTTGCGCGTATGTGCTCATGCATGTGCGCCCGTGCTGAGCACAGAGATGGTGAGTCATGATCACGTGGAAGGGTTCGTCTCCCACCTTTGGCATGGAAAAAGACGAGGAGTCAAACAATGCATGCATGCATGCAGAATTACATGCATGCATGCATTTTTAGTTCTGCCATGAGCAAAGAGGTTAGGGCATAGCCACAGGAGTTGCCAGGACAACCTGCGTGACGACATGCCTCTCGTGCAACATCGTGGGAGGGGCTTTAGTTGACCTAGGTTGCTGATTGGCTCAGTTTCTGATTGGCTTACAATGCAGGAAGATGGCTTTTCTGCAACCTCTATTATTTGTATTTCCTAAGAGAGTTTCTCTAAGTCATAGAGACGATCTTTTCACAAGTTCAAATGTTAATTTTTACAGATTTTACACAGTTTGAGAACTTGCAAAGGTTGCACCAAACTGTTTCCGCTGGTCACATGGAGGTAGAGTAGTGCCATCCGTCCCCCAGCTGGTTGTTTAGGAGACATCCGTCCATCCATCCACCCATCTGTCCATCCTTTTAACCATTGTTTCTCTCTATCAATCCCTGTTTTTATCTCAGTTTCCTGTCCATGCATCCTTCTCTCATCCATATGTCCATCAGCCTGTTTCTCATCCGTCTATTAGTTTGTCATCCATCCGTCTGTCAGTCTGTTTTCCATCCCTCCATCTGTCTGTCTATTCACTAATTTATTCGTCCTCTGTCAATTTGTTTTTCATCCATCCATTCATCCATCTGTCCATCTATTTTTCATCCATCCATCCTTCCATCTGTCTTTGTCTTTTCATTCATTTATTCATCCATCTGTCCATTTGTTTTTCCATCCATGTATGTCTCCATTTGTCCAACCATAAGTTTGTTCGTCCAGTCACTCATCTGTATGTGCATTCATCTGTCCATCTATCACCCTTGCATCCATTTCTCAATCTGTCCATCCATCCGTCTTGCAGGTTGCCTATTTAAAATGTTTGCCATTTCTCATCTTCATCTGACATTGTGAACATTTTCATACTTTGCTAATTTGAGTCTGTAAGTCGTGTTTCATCAGTTCCACTTTTATCTGATTGTTAATAAGGTAAAGAAAATGTGCATTACAGTAGATGTTGGTTGTTGCATTAACAGGCTGAAAATGGCGGTGTGTTTTTAGCTTTGTCGCATTTCTTAATCGAGGAATATAATCCAATTTTTCAGTATTTGATCTGCGTCTCACCGACGCAGAGTCTTTCGAGGGAAACATACGATCTCTGGTGGATTGATTGGTGCATCGCTACTGAAAACATGCCTCAGACTTCGATGTGCAGTTCCTGTGTCCCAGAGTAACGCTGTTCCCTCGAGCGCTGCATGGCTGATTTGTTAGCCTTTTATCCTGAGTGGGCTTTTTCCTGCGTTTCTTCATGTCCCGCTGCCCAAACTGCAGCCCTCTAAAACGCTGCCACACATGCCGCCTCTCGCTAAGTACACTCTCCGTTTAGCATGCAGCGTGCAGCTCTGCCCAAATGCCTCCCGAGTGGTTTCCATGGCGACCAAACCATGCCCATATAAGGTGTCGTGAAGATTGCTAACTACCCATCCTTTCCCCTTTCTTCTCTCTTTCTGTGGCTTTCTCACACCTTTTCTCCACCCCCACACAATCTGTGTCAAATGCATCAAAAATAAATATTTCTGAGAAAGAGCTCCTCTGATGAGTGTCTGCAATTATCTTCATCTCTTGTCCTACATTCTGCTTCTCCATATGTGTGTGTGTGTGTCAGCCTGAGAACCTGTTGCTGGCCAGTAAGATGAAGGGAGCTGCAGTGAAGCTGGCAGACTTTGGCCTCGCTATCGAGGTGCAGGGAGAACAGCAGGCTTGGTTTGGTAAGAAATCAAACAGAAACTCATAAATGTTGTTTTAGCAGTTGGATAGTTCGAGTTGTTGCTAAATAAGTCTGACAATATGCGAAGGACACACCCACTGCTCTGAAGTCAAATCACTTTGTAGTTTATGCTTGGGTAATATTATCTTGGCTGACAGCTGAGCTGCCTGCAAACAGGAAGAGGGTAAAGTGCCCCAAAATCTTACTCCAGTGAGAGTAGCACAACTTTAATGTAAAACGTAATCATTCAAGAAATTACTCCAGTAAGAAAAAATGTTATAAAAATGCAACCTGAGTACTGATTTTCATCATAACACCTGATTTTATGTCTCACAGAAAAATACTGTACATAAAGGAATGTTCAAAATCTTATATTTTAAAGATGGAATTGAAAAAATACTACATATTGTTACAACATATTGAATTTACTCAGAAGAAAATTCTTGCAAATAAAATTTTGAAAAATAAAACTTGTGAAACTAATGCTTACAGTACGAAGTGTTTGTATATGGTATATAGGTGCTTTAGGTGACAATATTTAGTGTTTACTTTATTTTCTTGATCTCCAAATGGGACATCAGGCTAAGCAGATAGAAAATATTAGAATAACAAAGATTGTGTGCAAACAGGAGGTCACACTTTTACAGAAATTCTAGGTGTGTGTCCTTGTTTGGTGCATTTTGGTGTTACTGTTGGTGCATTGAGTTTTCAGAAACTTTACTCAAGTAAGAGTAGCTATACTTCATATTAATATTACTAAAGTAAAAGTCAATATTACTGTTCTGAAACTTCTCCAAAGCATAACTCAAGTGACTTCAACTAGTTACTATCCATCTCTGTCATCTGTTCTTCTAGAAGAAGACAAAAAGGTCACTGTCATTTGGAAATTTCATACAAATACACACAGTCCAGGTGATGATTTTACTGGTGTCTGATCACGATTTCTGAATTTTCTTTGGGTCAGGGTTTGCTGGAACTCCAGGCTATCTTTCCCCGGAGGTGTTGAGGAAGGATCCCTACGGCAAGCCTGTGGATATATGGGCCTGCGGTGAGTTTGAGCTCACATTTTTAAAGTCCCACCTGTTAGCTTTAGCTAACTATGAACATGTTCCAAAGGCTTGGTGATAAATCGACTTGATCGATTCATCACGTTTGGTTTTTGGAAAATCTGAATTTTTGTTTCTGAATAATATTACCAGAATAAAGTCGTAATTTTATGAGAACTCCAACAAGAAAAACAACACAAAAAAAATTAAATGTGGAAAGTTGAGCATCTTGTGAAGTTATGTTTAAATTTTACAGATGATACTAAATCGTTTAACACAACAATATCAAATTATCATCAGTAGGAGGACTTTGAAATGATTGTCTATTTAAAATATAGAACCACTGAGCTTTTGTCCTCATTAAAATAAGACTTTTTTTCTGCTAATATTACGGTACTGTTCTCGTAATTTAATAAAAATTCTCATAGTTAAGGATGATTGAAATAAAAGCCTTTTTGAAAATATTTCTTGTCATTTGTATTTTTTTTTTTAGAAAAGAAATGGATGAATTTTCTTTAAAAAAAAAATCATCAATTTTTTTTAAGAAAGGATGAATAAAAAATGTATCTGGTTTATAAATAAAATCTGTGATTTTATTTTTGAGCCATATCTCCCAGCCTTACTATTTTTTATATTTTTCTTTGTGGTGTGATCTCTCTATTCTGAAATAGCGGCTTTATTTTTGTTAGTCTGAGAATTACAGATCCATGTCAAGAAATTAAAGCATCATCAAAAAGCATTTCTGTTAATTTTGATGATTATGGCTCACAGCAAATGAAAATGTAAATGTAGTTTCTGTGGAAAAATGAGCAACATGTTTCTGCTGTTATCCCTTTTTGAGGAAGGAATTTACATAGATGTACACTCGGTCCATGTGTGGCGGCGCTTGAAGCCTGTGTAGCCTTTTATACCACAGTTTTTCCTTCCACACAACTTCCCTTTATTATGAATGAATAGACCACTCTTGAATCAGCCAGCTTTCTGTTTTTTGGCTCATGGTTTTGTGGGCCATAAGATAAAAACAATTAGAAATAAATTATTGAAAAATATCCCTCATACAATGAATCTATGTAACATAATGTTGCTTTTTGAATGAACTTGCTGAAGTTAAGTTTTCCTCTGTGTTTTCTGTTGTATCCTGTTGTGGAGCGAACCACCTGTTGCTGTACGCTCCTTATTGTCGACCACTTCATCCAGTTTTGTAACATGATTTTTCTTCCCGCCTCTTCCTCCGCCAGGTGTTATTCTGTATATCTTGTTAGTTGGATATCCTCCTTTCTGGGATGAAGATCAACACAAACTCTATCAGCAGATCAAAGCTGGAGCGTACGATGTAAGTGCTCTTTGTTTCTCTCCGTGCGTGTGTGTTGGTGTGTATTTGCAGTGGGTGCAGTGCAGAGGTTTGGCTAAGCACTTTTTGAATGTTTAATAGTGTCCAATCGAGATCTGGTCCAAAGCTATTGATCCTATCAGGGCTTTCCTGACGCATTGCAGAGGTGTGTGTTTGTGTGTAAGCAGGAGAATGGGAAGGTGTATCCTATCTTCTAGTTGCTGTTTAATCAAGTCACACTGCAGCGTTCTGTAGAGTTCATCCCTCTGCACTTGCAATATAACAATGGCTTTTACAAACTTTATCATAAATCTTAAGGTGGTGCTCAGATGTTTTTTTTCTTTTATTTTAATGGTCATAAATTTGCAGAAAATCTCCAGCAGGTCTCTCAAGTGAGGAAATATAGATTTCTGAAATCTATAGCAATCTGAAAATGGATTTCAGTCATGGGAAGACATTCCTCCCATGTCTTCATTTATGTTCAAAATGTCCACAGTTCCCATCTCCAGAGTGGGACACTGTCACTCCGGAAGCGAAGAACTTGATCAATCAGATGCTGACCATCAATCCAGCCAAGAGAATCACTGCTGAACAAGCCCTGAAACACCCATGGGTCTGCGTAAGTGCTCAAGCTCCCCACATATCACCCAGTCACACAGACTGCTTTAAATTAATATTACTGATATATAGATTCAGAAACATGTTAAAGCCAGTCATGTTTTGTTTCACATCTTATTGCTTTGTTCTCTCACAGCACCGTTCTACAGTGGCGTCCATGATGCACAGACAAGAAACTGTTGAATGTCTGCGTAAATTCAACGCTCGCCGAAAACTCAAGGTAGAAATTTTCTTCCATAATATTTCTGTTTAGACTTTACAGCCAATGTAACAATTCTTCTGTTCGCTACCACTGCAATGTGATAAGATTTAAAAATGGTTTCCCTGTCTGTAAACTTAATTTCACTCGGTACAACTTATTAAATCTCCAGTTCACTGCTAATCTCATGTTGGTCAAGTATGTGCCAAGTTATAAAGGATTTAGTTTGGCTCAAGTTGAATTCGAATCTCTCCGCTTTACTTAAATAAAGTCCAGTCATATAGTCGGATCCAATCACAGTCAGACTTTATTTCAGTCCTAATTATAATATCATAGTGTTGGGTAGTTCTTGTACTTAAAGCCTGATTCACACGGGAAGATATTTATGCTGATTTTTAACCGGATTTTCCCCTTCTGTTGCATCGATTATTATCTTATTGTCATCTAAAGATATCAGGAATATCAGGGATAACAAATATGATGGATTGTCTTTGTCCAGTTTCCCAAAGGACAAACAAACATGCAGCCTTTTAAATGAAAAGTGTAGCCAATCAGGAAGTGACGTGACAGAAAGAGGGAGGGAAATCCAAAAGACAAAACTGCTGTGATGACGCACCAGAAAGTCCAGTGGACATCCGAGACTTCTTTTGTCATTTTTATTTTTTCTGTTAGAAATAGTCTACAAACTATCGCCATTGCTCCTTCCTCGTCGGCCATGTTTGTTTACTCAAACTGATCTCAAGTGTTTATTTTGTTTGTTTTCTTTTGGAGATTTCCCGTCTGAATGTGGTGTGTTTTGTGGCTGCACACCACACACTGAAGGACCAAACCTGTTGTCTCTGTTTTTATCATCATGTTTGACCTCTCAGGTTTTGAAAATCAACCAACAATTTTTAAATCTTGCCATGTGAATCAGGCTTCATTCAATCTACACGGTGGCCCATAATTTTCCATACATAGAAAAAGTAAACATTTTATATTGGACAACCGTTTTTATCTTTGTGGGACTCTGTGTAATCGCGACAAGTCTTGGACTTCATGGTTGATCTGCAACATTTCCAGTTTTCTGAAACTTGCAAATAAGTTCCATGTTTTCTGATAAAGTTTTGTGCACCCATATGGCTGCTTCCTGATCCAGCCATCAGTATAATTTCAATTCTTTGCTCTTTTGTCAAACGTATCTGAGATATAAAAGAATTGTACATTTTACATTCTCCTATGTATGGAAACTTATAGCCCACCCGGTAGTACAGTCCTGGACTTATCCAGAGAAGTACGAGAGTGAGAATGTGATGATGTGGTTCTAAGATGGGAATTCTTGATATTTCATAATTCTGCCATAACTGCCAGTGAATACACAATATCAGGAAATGACTCAATATGCAGACATATTTCTGCCTGATAACAATCCAAAGCAAGCAGAGTTTCTGAAGAAGACAAAACTTGATGTAACATGTGGACCTCCAGTGAAACACACAGCAGGATGGTTTAAAAGCAAAGGTAGCAGCTAAGCTCTCCTGCAAATGGCAGCAAAAAGAAACTATAGCTTTTGATTTCTAGTTAGAAATTTCTTAATGTTTTTAAAAATGTTGTTAATGTTTATTTTTGTTATTCCATGCTTGCAACAAGAGTCCTTACATTTAGATTTACTCTGCAACCAAACACAGAGCAAGCTAGGATTTAACTTCCTGCTAATTATTTGTTTTAAGCTGTTTATATTAAACGTTTTGGGTCTCAGCTATCATGTGTATGTAGGACTCTATTATTATGGCTTGATTAGTTATGTTATGTCTTCACTTTAGCATTTCTTCATAATTTTTATGCTGTATTTTTTGTGTTGCTATGACGCTATCTCAGATATCTAAAAATACATCTTTCTAGCACTGCGGCATAAAACCTCCCCTGTTTTCGTAACACTTTTATGATCATCACTGATATGTAGATATCCTGACCCATTTAAAGGTAAAGAAGCCCAGCTTTATTCCTTTCTATGGAGCAGCACTGAAATGCTTTAAATGACGTCTAGTAATAGTTGCTGGAGTTTGCATTCATGGTCATTCATGCAAACTATTGGAATCAAGCAGCAACTGTTCTGTTTCTTCACATCATTTAAATTCTTTTGCATAAATAAAGGTGTAACACGACTCGCTGAACTTCCTGTAACGGTGCCTTGCAAAGGTTTTCACACCCTTTCAAATTCTTTCTTTATCACGTTACAACCACAGACTTCAATATTTTTCAGTAGAATTTGAAGTGATAAAACAACCAAAGTGAAAGTAAAAAGATAGTTTTTACAAACAGAAGATCAAGAACTACAGAAGGAAACGACACAAAAACCTTAGAAGAAAATATGAGTGCAACTTCCTTCTGCATAAAATGTAAATAACAAATGGAGAAGATTTAGAGGTTTTAGGATTTCTCTTTTCTCTTTGGTAAAAGACAACGAACCATTCCTCCTGTTAGCGCCAGACTCTTGTGGCTGTTTTGGTTGTATTTACCCAGAATTCCCTGCGTGGCAGTCTGATTCCTCCGATGCGCTTGGCATTTATATATGCATTCAAGCTGCGTCAGTTCACCTCAAATAAACTGAACCGAGGTTTTTAAGTGAACCAGAGTTCGTGTTTTTGATCCGCATCAGTATTGTTTCACGTTCACGCTTCCCCAAACAAACCGAACTTTCTAGAAAAACAAACTAGAGTTCAATTAAAGCGGACCCAACAGGTGTGAATTCATCCTTACGCAAAACAGTTTTGCCGAAAGCCTAATTTTTGTCTCCTCTACCTAGATGCCCTTTTTGCACACATTGAGAGTTTATGCTACATGGATTGTGGCGAAAACATTCAGATTTGTAGCGTGCAAAACGAACAGTTATTCTGTCAGCTGATTCCCCCTCTCTAAGCTGTTTATCTACACAGCTCCCCTCACTACCATAGGCCTCCCGACTCCTGTTCTTGTCCGGTCTTTGTTTAGTCGGCGTCTGAATTGGAAACTTTGTGGTCGCCCTTTTGCATTTTCAGATGATGAACTGAGCCGTAATCTGTCTCTCATTACATTTCACAAAATAACCTGACTTTTAAGCTTCTCAACCATTTTGTTCCTGACCTGCCTTCTCAGTCATCCTGAGGCTGTTTATGCTCTGGTTTTCTGTAACAAACCTCTAAAGCCTTCACAGAGCTTTATCTTTAATTGCACACAGGTGGATTCTTGTGAAGGTAATTGGTTGCAGTGGACTTTTTTTGGTTGAATATAAATGCATGCCGCTCTATTTGGCATGCATTAGCATTAAAAAATTCCCTTGCTCTTTATGGTAATTATGTAGTACTTTATCACATAAAATCAAAAAGAATATTAAAGTTTGTGGGTTTTTTATGTGACAAAATGAAAGTGTATGGCTATTTAGCTTCTGCTAAATTTGCAGGATAATGAAACCTTTTGTCTGATTTGAACTGAAGTTGAAACAGTTTAAAGGAAAAGCAAAAATCCTACCAACAAAAAGTTCTGTTCTCTCTCCTTGTATCTTCTCACGTCTTCTCCTCCTTCGTCTTCTCCTCCAGGGAGCCATTCTCACCACCATGCTGGTGTCCAGAAACTTCTCAGGTGGGTGTGCCCTTCGCCCTCTGCCTCCCACGCAGAACATGCAGAGGGAGAGGAGGAAGGAGAGTGGATAGAGTCCTCTGCACCTCTTTTAACCCCCCCACCACCACACACACACACACGCACACACGCACACACACACACGGAGATTCACCCACTCATCCTTAAAATAACAATATGCTTTTGTGTGTGCAGAACAGTTTGGACGCTTAAAACGTTAAACTGATCTGAAACGTGATGTTCCTGTGTGTTACAGTAGTCGTGATAAATCTTTGAGAGCTGATATGTTTTTTAGATTGTCATGTATCAGATTGTATGTGAGTCTAAGTTCTGTCTTTGTCCAAGTTAATGTATTTCTCCCTGTTTATCTGTCTGTGTGCGTCTCTCTCTCTTCTGCTGCCCATGGAGCGTTTGCATGTTTAAAAGAAGAAAAAGACTTTTTATTTATTTTTATTTTGTATTTATTCTTTTTATTTATTTTTTTTTTTAGAAGATTTTGATGTTTTGGGGAAGCATGTTGGTAGAAACGAGTGACAATTAAGATTGTTTTTTTTGTTTTGTTTTTTGCTAAGAGTGACTTGTTTTTGCTGAGGCCCTGCTCTCAGTTTTCAATTAACTGGTCAGTCGATGGTTAGTGATTTCAGCCCTGGATCTAGGAGTCCACAGCGGGTGCACATATTTGCTTCAGTCCGCTTCAATAAAGTGTTGAGGTGCATCTCAGAGAAGTTGAAGGTCATTGATAAGCTGATTTATGTTTAGAAAGCAAAACTTGAAATTTATTGCACACCAGGGATATGTTTCAAACTGATTGTTATTGAGAAGTAAAACCATCCCAAATTCAGCGAGTCGGTAAATTAGATTAAGACACAAAATAAATATTTTTAAACCAGAAATGGAGAAGAGCTTTGAATAGACAAAACTTGTCTGAATCTGGGATATTATCAAGAGGAAGATGAAACACAGAAACCAGCAAAGCAGCTGAAACAATCAGGTTCATAAATGATTTAAAAAATGCTGATCTCATCGATGCTTCACTGCGTTGATGCAGAAATTATTGTTTTTCCTGTGAAAATATTTAATGGCTATCATGCATAATAAACATTTCAGTGTGATGATATTCCTTGTTTTTATTTGTAATTACTGAAAAACTGAACTTGATGCAAGTAGGCCTGTCAGAATAACCAGAAATGATTGCAATAAACGAAAACATTGTTGTTCTGAGTCCATTTTCAAGTGACGTATTGATATTGGCGTAATAATAGAGCGTTGCCTTCCCAAAGATAAATGCACTTTTAATTGTGTGAAGGACACTCAACACTGGAATAAGTAAAACGGAAATAAAAACCACACACAACTGAAACCATAAATAAAATGCGTTATCTGCTCTAAACAAAATTTTCATTCAAAAACTATTACTCATCGGAATGGAAATGATCAAACTCTTTTAAGTTATCATGCGATTAATTGATTTATTGCTTATTGCGACGAGCTTTAGATGCAAGCCTTAATTATTACAACTTGAAATATAATTTATTTGTGCAATTAATCCGTTTAATAACCTTTAGAGATGACTCTGAGATGCTCCTCCATTTGGGCTGAAGCCAGCACGCCGCTGTGGTTTTCTAGACCCAGACTGGAAATAGTGAGAAAAGAGCCGCCTATTTTGCACAGCTCCTCCCAACTGTAGCATTTTTGTCCAATAGTGGGCCGGCAGCATACCAACTCTGCTGCTGCCGCCTCCTCCACGGCCTCACTGGCTCAGGAAGGTACGTCCCAGAGACACGCCCATCCACTTCCTCTCTACACACACAGCCTTTTTTGGGGGGTGGGATCCATAGCGCAGGTTGGCCCTCATTGCCATCCCCCATATTCCTGCATGCAGCGTCTGCCAGCTTGATCATTAGCATTTGCACATGACTGCATGCATACTTACCCAAGTTTTGCTCACTCAGGGTTTCATTGATTTGTTTTTGCTCTATATGGCAGAGACATCCGATTTTCCCCATGCCATCATGAACATTAGCATCAGTTAAAAGTAATCAGCCTACTTTAGTTTGCACTCCAGAGTTCACATCTCGCCACCACTCAACCACAACCATTTCATTCACTAGATTAAGTCCTCACACCCCTGCGGTCCTCACCAGCTCGATCTGGGAAGGCTGGGAAGCAGGATGAGGAGGGGCTTGTGTCCTGGGGGCGGGAACCCCGAACTGCAGGGGGTTGGCAAGAGCTGGGTTGGCGTGCTGCCATCGTCAGACCTGGTTCTGGAGAAATGGACGAAAGGGGCAGGTGTTGAGGGGAGAGAGGCTTTAATGGAGACTCTAGATACTATTCAGCCTTCCTGATCAACCTCTGGAACAGGAAGCAGTCTTAAGGCTCATCTCTCCCTCTTGAGGCCTGTTGCAGTACTTTTGAGCAAAACTTCACCCCTTGAAAGTGCTGAAATAGGTCTCTCCTCTTCTTCTGCCTGAGTGGAGACGGATGGCAAAGGTCGGCGATTCCAATGGTGGCTCCATGGATATATTCATGAGAAAACGGCAATGTAGAGCAAAGTAGATCCTCTGTCAGCTTTTGACAGGAGAATCGTCTTTACTCTGCAGTGTGTGTGTGTGTAAACGGAAAGTTGGGTTTTTCTGTTCGGATGTGTGATTGTTTGAGCTGAGCTTTTGGGGTGTTTGTGGTGCCCTCCAATGCGGGCTTCCTCGCTGACACTGGACCAAGGTGCCTGTTTGTAAGTTTATTAATATCATGTGTGGCAACGTCACTTTAGACTTGACTCCTTATCTCTTCTCCTTTCAAAATCATCTGAATATGTATTTTTTTTTGCCCTTTTATGTTGCGGAGCCCCGTAGAGTATGCAGGGGTGATTCATTCATTAATTTATGCATTTATTTTTGCGTTACCTTGCAAAAGCATTGAATTTTGTTGCAATAAATTGGTCTATTTTATATACGGTGTCAATTTAATTGTACCTATGTAGATCCATAAAGGTTCTAAGTCAAAACATGTTTATGCATTCTTTTATGCAAAATTCACATTTTGCAGATTTTTATAAGTCCATTTGGGTCTCAGCTGCTTCTAAAAACAAATGCTTAAAAAAAAACCACACAGTCATTTTTTTTTTTATCAATATGTTAATATTTTTTAGTGTCTGGAAAATGAGAAATTTAAAACAAACACCAATTAAGTCAAATTCAACAAGCACTGCACTGTTGCTTAGAAACCCCAACTGAGCACCAGCACATTTGGTCAGCTGGTTTTACCAGCTGTACAATGGCTGCTGGAAATGCAGCCATTGTACAGTATTGTACAACAGCATTGTACAATAAGTGCTTTGTTGTTAACTTACCATCCATAAAGAAACTTGCTGCATTGTTGTTTGTTGCACAGGACTCTCCACTGTTGCTTTTCCAATATGTACAGTTGCATAATTGCTCATCTGTTTGCTGTTATTTTCATGTGCAAGTGTAAACATTGAGTTGGGGGTGCGGCCAGCAGCGGCTTATTTGTATTTAAAGTGACACGAGGCTCTAAAACGTCTCATTCTGAAAAGAGCCCAATAAAGGCAGACCAGGATAAAATCTAATTATTTATGAATAATTTCCTGCAAAAAAAAAAATGTGATGAACATGTTCTTATAACCCATAGAGCTAGGCTAACCTGTTCAAGGAAACATAATGGGTCACCTTTAACTTTTATTGATCTTTTAATATGTCTGTGTAGATGGGACCGCACATGGAAATGGCTCTTTATTAGTCATTCAGACTAACAGAAACAACCAAAACTGTCAGGTAGCGATATCATCCTGTGAAAAATCTCAAAAATAGTCTTTTTAAAAAAAAATTTTTTAATGTTTTTATTTGAGAGGTAACGCAAAAGAAAAAGAAATCCCCCACATCACTGAGGGGGCTCCGTATTATGCCACTCATTACTGCAAAATCCAAGCCTTCTTGACTGTAAACGCTTTCCCGCACTTATTTAAGTCTGGCCAAAGCGGGGCTTTGCAGTTTGCTCATGATGTTACCCTACAACGACATTAAATGTAAAAACTGGCATATCTGCACCTTCTAAGCATCTCTCTACTGTCTCTGGAGTTGTTTTGCTTTGCTACCTTTTGCATGTGGGTGTCCTGTGTGGTGAAATCCTATAAAATGTTCTCTGGAGGTGCCTCCTTCTGATGCTTCCTAATGCAGCCTCCCCTGCTGCTCACTATTCGGCACTTTGCTCAAGTGGTGCAGGCTTCCTGTGGTCGGTCATCTTGACTTCATCTGTGCTGTCTTGTGTAACTCGTGATCCTTCATAATTTGGAGGGGAGGCCATACTTGGGAAGCAAACGAACAAGGCAGCACTACATCTTCGCACAGTGCCTTATAAAAGTTTCATTTTGTCAAATTACAGCTACAAACTTCATGGCTTTTATCTGACAGACAAAACACAAAGTGGTGCATCGTTGTGAAAAAGACGGAAAATATGTATCTATCAAATGTTGACATTTAAAAAAATAAATCTTTCTCCTGTATTAAAATCTTACTGAAGACACTGAAATAAGTACAGTGCAAAAACAAAATCTTACCAAGTATTTTTGGTCTTGTTTGAAGTGCAGGTATCAACTTCCGTTACTGAATAAACTTTAAAATCAATCCGCTGACGACAACATTTATTGTTGTGCTGCTGTGTGACGTCAACGTTCCTCTTCTGCACATGCGGGTCACTTTGGGAACGTAAACCCGTCATACACGAGTCCCATTTGGGTTTAATTAATAGTGTGAGCGACCATGCAAACAAATTGGATTTCTGCAAAAACTATAATTGGTCATAAAGACCTGCTGCGTGAACGTAGACCATTAGTTGCACAATCCACAAAAATTGGTCTTATGGAAGCGAAATAACTTTCTTTTCACATTAAAATGCACTGCTTTGTGTTTATGTACGGCATAATGTTATAAAAAACTTTGAAGTTTGTTGTCGTAGCATGACAAATGTTTAGAAAGTGAATGATCACTGCAAAGTAGTACCAACACTACTTTGCACTGCAGATGGAAAACAGTTGACATATCTTTTTAAATCCAAGATTAAATAAGGAACATGTTTTGTCATGATCAGTCAGCGCTTCTGTCCCCGGTTGTGGAATGAAAACTTTTCACATTTTTCCTCTTTGGATGCTGCATGGCCAGATCTCAAGATGAAAAGTAGCCTATCAGCCAAGATCGAGGAGCATGAGTTGTCACTTGAAACTGTTTGCTGCTGTAAATGCTATGCTCCTTATCTCTAATCTCTCTTGTAGTGTAATTCTAAGCCATCTGTTACAACTCTCCCTTGAACCCTCCCCTTCCCTTCTCCCATTTCTTGTTTGAAGGTAAGAAACACAAGATAAGAGTTTTGAAAACTGTGTATGTGTAGGTAGCAAAACAAGTGAAAAGGAAGCAGACATGGAGGAAACTGGTCAGAGCCTTTAAAGGAAATCAATGATTTACATTAACCTAACTCGTCACAGAGAGTCCTGGCGGCGGTTTGAGTCTGACCATCAGCCTCTCCTAGATCTGCAGGGGTCTTCTCTCAGACAGGAAATGGATTTAGGAAGTTTACTTTGCTCTCAGGTTTCTCTTTTATCCCCCTGATAGCAGTGAATGGATTAAGATGTGAATGGGTTTTTTGCAGAGTGTAGCAACCTGTTCAGCTGAGGGAAAATTGCACCACAGGTCCATTAAATGCATGTTATTCTCTGGAAACATCTAGCCTTACTCGGTCACAAAGGGAGGCCTAATAGGGTTTCGTAGATACAAAAACTGGAGATCGAGATCTCAGCAGAAGCTAAAAACTGGGTGGATGTTATCATCTCAAATGAAACTTTTTAACTGTTTTTTTTTCCCCTCCCCTTTTCCCTCCTCTGTATTTTCACAGCATGCAAAAGTTTACTCAACAAGAAGTCTGATTCTGCCAAGGTGAGCTCGTCCTTAATGCCCGTCTGGTCTCCTGTGTCCTTTCTGTCTCTTCTTTTCTCTCAGTTCTACCTTCTTTTATTCTACTGTGTTCAAACTTAGTATACAACAGAAGATCAGACATTTACTGGCTACGTTGTTTTAGGTGACAATAACCAAGCAGGAGCTCTTGCTAATCATGCTCTAGCACCAATTGAGCACTGGAACAAATTAACCAGTTTTTGGATTTAAAACAAACCATCAAAGCTCAATTGTTTTTTGTAATCAAAGGTTGAAAACAAAGTAGAGTTATGACATACCTCAAACTGTGATTTTAAGGGTTTTTATGTAGGAAAATCCAGGTTAGACCTTTTATAAAAATTTAAATAAGATGAGCTCATTCAGAAGCCAAAAAAATAATTGTAACTATTTTCCACACGACCCAATCAGAAACTGTTGATTTGTGATTTTTTTTAACTGTACTAACAGAACCATCTCACAAAGTGAGATTAAATATCAAAAATAAGGCAAGATTTGAGCAAGATTTCGAGAAAAAGACTCAAAAGTCTCCCATTCCCTTTTTAAATAACTTATTCAATAGAGAATTGTTCAGTTTATGCTTGACTTGTTAATATTGTAGTATTTTGCCATTTGGAATATCTTAAGAGGAAAACATTTTTGCATTTTGTTTTTTTTGTGTGTGTGTTTGGTTTTTCTGTTTTTTGTCAAAAAAAAGTAAAGGTTTCATAAATCTCATGCTGTTTTATAGAATCTTTTTTTCTTTGTTGAATTATCCAGCTCAGACTGAATGTTCTAGACTTTAAACAAGAGATGATGTAAAGCAATCCAGTCTCATTAAAACTTTGAGAAATATCAAAGTGAAATTTTAACTTTATTTTGCAGTCAAACTTTGTTGTAAATGCAATAAACTATGAACAAAAGTTTAGCTATAAAACACTCATTTTGTATTCCCTCCTGAAATGTGACTTATTTTCTTTTTTTCCTCCTTTTTCGTCATGTTTAGAACATAAATTTTTTGTATCTTTTCAGTTTCCTAGTTCTGCTTCGTTTTTCCCAGTTCTTGATCCAAAGCTTTTATTCTTTTACCTTAAGTCAGCTTCAGTCGACTTCTTTCCGAGCGGTCTCCCATCACTTTCAGCTCTCTCCTTCTCCTGCTGCCCTCCCTGTCTATATTTTTTACCCCTGGGGTTTTCTGTGTGTAGTTAAGTGGCACAAGCATGGAGAGTTAGTGAGGCAGTAAAAAGGATGATCTAGAGGCCATTCTGTGGCACTCACCCCTCTCATTTATCCTGTTAGCTCTCAACAGCCCTGGAGCTCGGAAAAACATTAGCCCCCTTTCCCGAAAAAGGCGTTTTAATTCAAATGCATCTGTGTGTATTTGTGTAGCTTTTGTGTTTCACTTTGAGTGTTTGCGTTCTCGTCCCAGCCTTCTACCAACAACAGTAAGAACAGTATAGTGAGCGCCATCAATGCCCTGAAAGACACCAACATGGCAGCCAACGCCCAGATGGTACAGTAGGCCGCCGCAGTGCCAGTTCCCACCTCTCTCCTCCCCCCTCCACCTCCAAGTTGTTGCATAGTTGCCCGATTTATTTTTCTTGCCTCATCCTCCATCATCATGCTTGTCATCCTTCATCTACATTCCAGGAGATGTTGCTTTGTATCACCCCAGCAGTGCCAACTTGAAGCCATTAAATCTCCCAAAGGTGCACAAGTGTTACTGAGATCAATGTGCATTAAAACCTTTGGGAATCCTTTAAAATGATAAAATCATTACTTTAAATCTCAGGCAGCGCATGTGCACCCGTTTAGTTTTACACACAATACATTAGGATATCATTGAAGAGTTGGTTTCTTTCACTTATTTCACTTTAAGCAATGAAACTTGTTTACTTTTATATTTCAAGTGTTTAATTTTGTTAATTTTGATGACTAATTTAAAATAAATAAAAACCACAATATTAGCTTATCAGAAAATTTTAATCAGTTTTTTAATATAATTTTAATATAATTCACAATAAATGTCATCTCAAGGCACTTTATAAAAAATTATTTCAATTTAAATTTATCCTAAAACGGTATCAAATAGTACAATGTGCTCAATTAATTATTGAAAATAGTTTAGAAAGTTTATAAGGAAACCCAGTGGATTGCTTTTTATATTACATAGGAATATACAAAATATTTGTTGGCAGTCACTGACATTGTCAACAAGGATAACAAGCCACAGAAGTACATTTCTTTATAAACTGGCTCCAACCGCAGTGAATCCAAGCATATTAATGGAAAGCTGAGTGGAAGGAAAAAGTGTCTGGACTGCAAAGCCTAGAGTAGATTTACAAGATGATTGTGGCATTTATTACGATATAAATAAAGAGAGTGACTAAAAACTATTCAACAAGCCTTTTTAATAAATTGTGAAGCTGAAGTAAGAGCTTCTCCACACACAGACATATCCAGGATGGGCAAGAACTGTAACTTTTATTGTGTTAAATTATTCCTGAGGCAGTTTGATCTAAGCTGAGCTAAGATGACAAACGACTGGGCAGTAACTCGGCAACCTAACGTCTTCTTTTCAGGGGAAGTAAATAATGCATTTAATTTGGAAATAAAGAAAAAGTTAAGAATAACTGAATCGGTGTTCCTTTAGGTCCAGCATAAAGTTTCCTCAGTCAGCGACGCTTTGAGTTGCCATGTTGGCGTGAAAAGGCCATCGAAAAGAGGCATAGTATTGGAAAGTTGAGCGATAGGAAAAGCTCATCTGACATTATTGTTAAGAGAGGATGAGAAATAGCAGACGAATTCAGTAAGCATTTTGTGAAAGAGGCTTTATTTAAATATTGAGTGTGAATAGTATACATTACAATATTCTTAAACTAAATTCGAAAACCAAATGAATTCACAAAACAAGATGGCCGCCTGGGCAGGGTGACGTCACTTTGAACCATGATGAAAAAATCCACATTTTCCAAAAAAATGTTATTTAATCTTCAAAATCCACATTTCTATTTTAAAATCCTTTTTATAGGTTTTATGTTGAACTGAATATTTCAACACAAAATATAGTTTTTTATGTCTCTGGTCATCAAAATCACCAGAGATAAATACATAAACTTGCTTCTAATTTATTTGCATAATGAATGAGTTTCACTTTTTGAATCGAATTGATGAAGTAAGCAAACCAGCTTCTCAATCATATTTTACTTTCCCAGTTGCATCTGTGTATAAAGCATGGGCTTGTTGGTTGGACTATATACCGCTCATATCATGCAGCTAGTAGTTGAAGCATCAGACAGTTCGTTTTATTCTCTTGTTTTTCCAGTATAAACTGTAACATCCCAGACCTGGCTAGATATGCGTTTGGCCTTTTTTTCCATTTCAGCCATCTATTCCAGCATCTTTCTTTTTGCTCTGAACTTCTTTCGCGAATGTTTCCTCTCTTTAACCTGCTTTCTTTCCTTCATTAACATTCTTACTGACATGCTGGTTCTACTGCCTTCATCATGCTCTTGTAGCATGCAGCGAATGGTGTGTTGCAGTGCTGTGGTTTGGATTAGGTAGTTTGCTTCAAAGGTGCTTCACAACTGGTGCAACAGGACCCCAAGTTGGATTATATGTATGCAATTTACACTTCTACGTTTCAAATGTATTCAGGTTTGCAGCCTAAAATCATTAGATTTGTTTCTGTAGCTAAAGGAGATGCAGTCTTTGACTTGAGTTAAGTGGTGTAAGTGGATTTGAGTTTTAATTTTTAATTTGAAGGAGATTTAATGAATCAGAATTCTACCAAGGAGTTTATGGAAACCCAACAGTGCCGGAAGCGCTTTTGAGAAAAACTGAAAAGCTGCCAGCATTCAGAGAGAATGTTCACTTACATTTGCGTCACCAGTAATCCGTGTTTCGTTGTGTAAAACATAGTGGATGGAAGCAGCTAAAAGTCAGTTGTTTTTTCTAAAAACACAAACAGTCTGTTTTTTATCTGAGGATTGTTCTGCGCTGCAATAATGTCACAAAATGTTGTTTTGAAGACAGTCTAGACTTTTCGTCTGTAAATAGTTCTCTAACATGTTGTCTGACCCTAAAACCTTTATTCAGGCTAATGTTACACATGTTGTGGTTGAAACAAATGTCAGATTACTGTCAGAAATCATGCCTTCATGTGGCTCAGGCACGTGCAAAACATGTTTTGACAGTTGGAGGGTGGTGTTTATAATTTAAGTGACTCTTAGTTATAAAATGGAGTAAAATTACATTTTCTAACCTGAAAAACTCTCATGTCCTCATAAAACACTGAGGTTTCCTGAACGGTATGGTTGCTAACTCTGTTGAAGCTAACTCATCATCTTGGTATGATCTTTGCTGTTGTTCCTCCGTCCTGGGTCGGCCCTTTCCTGTAACCCAAGATTCTTTTTTTTTGTAATATAGAGATTAAAAACTCTTTTCTACAAGAGCCAGATTTCAGTTTACGCTTCCAATGCAAGACTCCTGTTTCTGTGTAAAGGATCTTTTTTGATCCAAGATGGACTTAAAGTTTGATCACAGTATTTTGTCGTACTGTTACAATCATGATAAAAGTGAGTTTATAACTCCTTGTGTTCCTGTGACTGTATGGAAGAGCAATAATAGCCCCTCAAACACAAACACTGCTCTTGAAAAGCAATGCCTGTTATTGTTACACTTCTTTGTGACACTACTTGCATAAAAAAAAGTGTGATTTGTATGACTAAACTGCACTCAGCAACTGCATTTAATGATATATCTCAGTTTATTTGATAGTAATATTGAACAATCGGTTGAAAAAACAGTAAGTCAGCAACAACAACCACAACGTTTGGGATTTTAAACGTCATTTATGGGAATTAAATCAAAATTCTTATGAAGAAAAATTAGCTCCATAAATGATGAACGATATGATGAATACCCACCTCCAGTCAGAAGTCTTTCCAGACCTCGCTCTTTTTTTTTTTTTTTTTAACAATAATGGCAGATGTCCTGTTGCTGATCGATGCAGCATCCGCAGAGATGAGGCTGTGACAACCTCAGTTGGCGAGTCAGGGGTGTAACGGCGATGCTTTTGTCAAAGTGGCTCACAAGTCTACAGCATAAGGATAAAATATATATATGTATTTGGCAGTGGATTCAGATATCTGTAACTTTACCAACCTAAACCATCTTTCACTCTAAAAATGCCCTGGAGACTGTGGAGGTGTTGCGGAGGTAAAATAGTCGGGGCCGGTTCAAACCCAGTTGAGACGCACCGTTTCAGAGCAAAAGTATGTCAGACTGACTGTTCTGTTCTGCTCTACAGGAATCTCAGAGCACAGTGGTCCACAACCCTCCTGATGGAGTCAAGGTAATATTTTTGTTGTGTTGGGTGGGAACACGGCGCCGCCCGGGGTGACTCGCTCTCGGATCTTTCCTGCGTTGGTTTCAGTGTCTGTTCCTCCTCTCGGTCCTCAGGGATCAACAGAGAGCAACGCCACAAACGACGAGGAGGAAATGAAAGGTAGGAAAGGTACTCAAGTGTTTTACTCCCTTTTCCCTGTTTTCATTCACTGTCTCTTTCTTTCTCCCTTTTTAGTGAAGTGTGTGTATTTGACTGTAGTGATCGGCAAGTGTGTTGCGGTCCTAAGCGTGCCTGTCGTATGTGTGTGTTTGTAATTATTGTGTGTTTGGCTACATCTAGCGGACAGTTCGGCGCTGAGTCAGAGCAGCGCCGCTGAGGAGATGCCCCCTCTTCTGCCCTCACCTCAAAGCTCACCTGCCAGTAAGTTTATCTATGGCAAAGAGAAGCTATGGTTGCCCCCTGTGCCCCCAGCAAGGACCTGACACCCATTCCTCCCACTCCCACCTCGGTTTCTCGTAGCACTGGCAATGACGTCTTCCATGTTTGAGCTCTGCTCACACTCTGATCTACCTAGCCTTATTTTTTATAGGGTTCCCACTGGTTTTTAAACGTTTCTCTTTCTGGACTCAATCAGATTCTGATGTCAAAGAATTTAATCGTTTTGTTTATTGCAACTTGGATTTTTTTTCCCCCACTGCTATTACCTTTTTTTCTGTAAAACAGGAAAACCTCAGCTTCCTTTCCTTGCATACATGCAGTGAAGTTGTCTTAAATAATGTATTAATATTAAAGGACACCTGTTTTGCCAAATCTGCATTTTACACATTTTGTCCTCCAGTTTGGGTCTCAACTGTTTCTAAAATCAGCCCAAGTGCTTAAAAAAACACCAAACCCATTTTTTGGTGTCTGTAAAATGAGCAATTTCAATAACTTCCAGATTCTAAAGTCACAGTCGAGGGGCACAGCGTTGTTACCAAGCAACCCCAGCCAAAGCCAGCCCATTGCCTAGCAACCCAAGCAAAATCCCGGCATGTTTGGTCAGCTGGTTTTTCCACAGTATGAGCTGTACAATGGCTGCTGGGAACAAAAAGTTTTATTGTTGACTTATCATCCAGAAACCACTTGCTGCATTCTTGTTGGTTGTGTGGGAGGCTCTACTTCTTCTTTTCAAACATATATAGTTGGACAATTGCAGCCATTTTCACATGCGAGTGAAAACGTTGAGTTTGGGGCGTGGCCAGCAGAAACTTACTTGAATTTAAAATAACAAGAGGCCATAAAGCAGTTCACTGTTAAAGGGGCTGAAAATAGGCAGAACTGGCCATGTTAAAATCTCATCATCTAAGAACAATTTTGCACAGAAAAATGTAATGAACATGTTCTGTAAAGCCCACAGACCTGTCATTACATATTCAAGGTACTTCAATAGGTGACCTTTAGCAAAAAAGCATTTTTGTGTTTTTTTTTCGTCTCCTAGAAACCGTCCTAAAAATTATTCTTGAGTAGCTGGTCTATCAAAATACAAAGCAGCATGCCATTTTTCTAGATTTTAGTAGTTTAAATTTGCCTGAGCTGAATTTATTTTTTTATTTGAAAAAGTTGAACTACACCATGTAAGAAAAAAAAATAAAATACATGTAAATGTTGAGCTCTGATTATGCAAAATCCTTAGTGTGATATGTATTGGTGATTATAGAATACAGCTCTTGAAAACCCATTTTATTTAATTAGAAAATCCAAATAAGACCAACAAAAATGGATTCACAATGTTCAAATGTCAGTCTAAAGAAAAGCAGGTTCACTTGTTGTACTGTGAATGCATTCAGTACTTGGTCAGGGCTCCTTTTGACTGAGTTTCTGCATCACTACAGCGTGGCCCTGCTGCTTTTTGCTCTAGTGTCCAAATTTCTTGGTTGACGACTTGGTGGACTAAGACCAGCAGATGCCTGAAGCTCTTAAATGGTCTTTGCTCACAATTCCTTCAAGGCTCCAGTTATTCCTGTTGCCTATGCACCTTTTTCACTATCCCCTTTTTTCCTTACACTCAACTTTCCAATAAAATGCTTGGATGCAAAAGTCTGAACAGGCAGCTTCTTTTGCATCAACCTTTTTGTGGCCTGGCCTCTTTGTGGAGGGTGGCAGTGGTTGTCCACTGGGCAGCTCTGATCCAAGTTGAAATAAACGGGTTCATTTCGAAGAGTTCCCCATTTAAAACGCTTCAGTTTTTGTCATTAAAGCATTCCTGCTATTGAAAAGTATCAAAGAGCAGGGCTACCCTCACTATTGTAAAGCAAATAATCAAAAATATGTTGTGCATCTCTAATTGTTGGCCACTGTGGGAACCTTGAAGTGTGTGTGTGTGTGTGTTTCCTGGTGACCACTGCATATGTCCCCCTGTCGTCCGGTGGAAGTCCAGCTTACCTTGTAGCTGAGTGTCCCAAACCAGCCCACTGCCCATCTGACTCTCCTGGAACCCTCACAGCAGAGCATCATGTTTCTCTTTGTGCTCATGTAGTCTCCCCTCTGTTCTCATTTACATATTTTGCTCCGTTAATATTCTAAGATTCCTCCTCTCTGCTCTGAATCTTTCCTCACACTTTTCTGTAGTGCTCTTCTTCCTGCTGTTGAACGAACATTCAAGTGTTTTCCTGGCTATTACTCCTCCATTGTATTTTCCATTTCTGCCTTCTTACTATCACATGCCGATTCCCTTTAGGCCCAGCTGAAGCTAATAACAAGCAATGGCTTCGATCTCTTCTGCATTTGATGCTACCGCTCATCTATACAAACATGAGTAAAGTAGTCACAAACATCTCAATTAGAGCTGTATGGAGCCTGCTTCCTGCCATCATCTCATTCTCATGTTACCCATCTGAATGTCTCATCAACTTCAGTTGGAGCTTTACTTCCTACCAGTTCTATTGGAAACCACCTCTACATCCACCTTTCCCCCTCGGTTTTTGTTTTTTTTTTTATTTTACTGCATGAAGTGTGTGCGTACGTTGCTTTTCATCTTCCCTGCTGTCCATCAACATGTATGTTTCACCATCCATTGTGTGTTTCAGTTCCACCGCATGATGTAAAGCGCATGGCATGGAACAGCACGGGCAACAGCTCCTGCCCGGACTCAGACCAATCACAGTCCTCCATCCCCTCCGCTCCACTAGGGGGCAGCACTGTCGCTACTAAAAGCAACACTAAGCTGAGTAAGAGCGCCTCTCTCTAACCGCCTAACCCAGCTACACCTGCCTTCCTGTTCTCAGTAGCTGCTTCCTCTCTGAAGTGCAGTAGTGAAGTGTTGACACCCCCATGTCCTTTTGCTTTGTTTTTGTTTGTTGTATTATGGATTTCTGTTCAGATTCTTTATTCAGGCTTCCCCCCAAACTATAAAAACAAATAATTTTTACAGCATCTCCAGAAATTAGTCATATCCTTGCATTTGCTCCGAGACTGCAAATAATGATTATTTTAGTAATCGTCCTTTTTTTTTACCGCTGTGCTCAGAGGAGCGCTTATTAATAATTTCAAAATAAATATCATGCCTGAAAACCTGATATCGTAACGGACTGAATGTTATGTTTTTAATGTAATCTCTGCTCGGGTAGGGGGGGCAGGTGGTTGCCATGACAACTGGTGTGGTTAACCGACACAGAGAGTAAAAAAGGCAGGAGTGGTTTTGAGTCGATCATCTGTTCACGTTGTTTTGCCTTTGTTTACCTTTCTGTGGTCCATCACAGCCGCTGTAGTTTCTGAACGTTCAATAAACGACAAACTTGGACTAATTACCTCGTTCGTCTGTGAGTGTGTCATTCACAACAAACATAAAAGGACAAATATATTTCATCGAGTAACAATCAAATGGCTTCTACCGAGATAATTAAATTAAATTAATTGTCTGTTATTTAGTCATATTAGTTTGGTGTTCTCCGGCATCTTGCTTTGAGCTCAGAGTCTGAAATGCTTTTGCTCCATCAAACATGCTATTTACTTTTGTTTCTTATTTAGTGGAAATATTGACTTTGATGAATCTTTCTCCAAAATGACAAGCTTTTGAAACCTTTACAGCTTTACTGTTGAAAATCAGAAGCTGATATTCACAAATGACATTGAAATAAAATCCAGTCCAACATTTGAGGTGATTCCTCTGGAAACTATTGGAGGAAAAATATCCCAACTTCACAAGATGTGGCTTTAACCTAACAGAGATCTGTGGTTCATCCCATCAGTCTGAAATTTCTCGTATTGAGGTCATCAAACCAAAGTTCAGAACTATCATAACCAAATATTCCTGCTGGCCTCAGGTTTGCAACCAGCTTCTGAAACCAGTAACCTCCTCCCAGCCTCAGAATCTCACTGAGGAAGAAACTGCATTAGGTTTTCTACCACTTTAATATTTCTACTATAACTGATGGATATTTGCATATAAAATAAGTCAATAGAGTTTCATTTACAATTTTTATATCTTCATGTTATGAGGTAGATGTCAGCCGACTGGCGACAGAAAAAGTAGATCTTGGTCTTAAAACGTTTGGGCACCCCTGGATTAATAATCCATCACTAACCTAATCATTTCAGCCCTCATCTGTTTTCCAGTTTTTTTCTTTAAAAGGTAGGATAGATCGGGGGAGATGGACAGGTAGATCAGGGTTTTGTCTGCAGTAATGCTCGGCTTCGGTCTCTTGTGGCAAACCAAAAAGCAAAACGCTCCATTTATGGTCCAACTCATGTATCATAGCTTTCTCCGTAGGGTGGCTGGACTCTGCCTTAGTGATGGGATGAGGAAATCTGTCATTAGGTAAAAGCTTAAAGTAGAGCCACTGCTTCTCCACATTGGAAGAGTTGGTTAAGGTGGCTCAGGCATCTGACCAAGATGCCTCCCCCTGGGCGCCTCCTTTTGGAGATTTTCTGTGCACATCCAACTGAAATGAGACCCAAGGGAAGACCCAGAACTTGCTGGAGGGGAAGTATGTCTCTTCTGGCCTGGGAATGCCTTCAGACCCCTAGAATGAGCTTGAGGGGTTCCCTTCTGGACCTGTTGACCTAACAACCCGGTTTGGGCTAAGGGAAAGACAATGAATGGATTTAAACCTACACAAAATAGACATTAATGCAAGAGTGAAAACGTGTTTTAGACTTTTTTTCTAAACCACCAAAGAAATGTAAACATGCAAAACAATAAACAAGTGTTTACTCCCTTTGAGTGTAAGCTCAGGTGCTTCCTGTTTCTCTTCAGCTGCTGCTGCAACTTGTCTGAAGACCAGTTGATTTGAAAATACCTTGGAATGAAAATCATTGGTCTCTATATAGGAAGGCAGTCAGGAATACATTTTAGTAACTGTCTCAGCTATTTACCATTAGGCTAATAAAATAATTTACAACTTGCCACCAAGGCAGACAACCTCTCTTTGCCCAGCTCAACTTCGTTCAGAGGTTTTATTTCTAGCACATCGTCTCTTTACCTCACACTGCATCCCATCCAATCCGCTATATTTTTTAATTTGCGAAGGTTTAGTTCATCACTTGCATCCAGGCCTCTGATTGTGACCAGACTAGAAATAAATTATTGTATTTTATTCTGGAGGTCTTATTGCTCTCCATGTGTGCTGGTATCATTTAAGGAACTCCATATATCGCGAGATGATGATCTTACCGTTAACCAACCGCTTTAATATTGCTAGTAGCTAATGTGTTAGTAACGTTTGGGCCGTTTCATTGATTCACCTGGATTTGATGACGATGAACCTCCATGGTAAAGTGAACGGATGAACCTTTATTTCACTCCACCACATCCAAGATGGCGGCAACGTCAACATATGTCTCAGCGCTCTACGTGTTTATGTCTATGCTAATGCTAACGAGGCGCTCACTTGCCGTTGCTAGCTCGCTAGCTAGCTCGCTTCTTTGCGTATGTCGGCTCATCGTGGGTAAGTTGAGGTTTATCGGTAGTTTACTGGACTCGCAGTTCCGTCGTTCCTTCTGACATTTTTTGGATTCAAAAACGCTTCGTTGAAGCTCGGAATCAAAGCTGCCGAGCTGTTCTTGTCCGCTGAGCCGTTTGCAGGCAGAAACGTGGCAGCGTGTTCTCCCACTAGTGTCGCGCTGAAGGCGAGAACTTGAGCGACTTGCCATAATGTGGTCAAGCTGCAGTGAAGAAGCTGCTGCTTTGGTGTGACGGGTGTTAGGGTGACGTGAGACATCAATTCTCCAGGAGGCTTCTAATCATCCTCCACTTGTTTTCTGTCTCTTCTCCTTTCTGCAGCCCGTAAACAGGAGATCATCAAGATAACGGAGCAGCTGATTGAAGCGATCAACAATGGAGATTTTGAAGCCTACACGTGAGTGCTGGGAAATACTTTCCCAACTGCAGATACCTTTATTGACTAAATGTGCAAAGTAACAGCTGTTTGTAATAAGATGGCTTTGAAAGTGATTTCTTGAAAAAATCTTGACTTTCCTGGAGGATTTTTATCTCAGCTCTTCCTTGTTGACAAACATCTTGAACACTGTCAAACTCACTTTTGTTTTTAATGTCCTGCTGAAATCAAAGTGTTCTAATCAGCAAACAGTAGCAGTAGACTTTGATGTTTACTTGGGAAGGGCTGGGCAACATGGCTGATAAACATATCATAATATTAGTATCAAAAATTTCTGATTAGTTTTTTTGTTTTGTTTTTAAATATCTGGAACAAACCGATAGTGTGATCTTTGTCATTTTATCCGGTTTTCACTCTATGCTGTTATTTATTTTTATGCAGTTATGAGTCGCAAAACCTGAAACTGCTGCTGCCCCAGCAACTCAGCAGGTTGTTGCTAAGTAACCGGAGAGTGAGTGAGTGAGTTGCTAGGTAACCGAGTGAGTGAGTGAGTGAGTTGATGCTACTAACCTTAGTTTAGCAGCTGACTGTGAGCGATTGAGCAGCGAAGATCTACATTTCCCAGAATGCTGTGTGGTTCTAGATCAGAGTTCAGTGAAATTATTGAATATTCTATCAGATATGTGTTAACTGATCACATGTCTATGGTGATGTATATTGTTATTGATTCCCTGCTTGGGATAATAGGAGTTTTCTGTTCAAAGCAGTCCCAGAGAATCACTGAGCCGCTGCTGTGCTTCACTGTACACAAGAAGTCTCCTCCAGACATACTGCTGCTAAATCTCCCTGAATAATTTTGGTTTTGATTTTCTTGCTACAAGAAAACAGGATACCAAATCCTCTTTCGTCTTATTTATGTAGTTTTGAGCAAATCAGTGCCATTTGATAAAAATGTTGTGCTTTTCAGTAATTATTGCTGCACACCTTGCAGTTGAAGTTTGAAGTACCTGTTGAGTTTCTGACCTCCTGCATAATGAGGTGTATTTTTACCAAGATTTTTATTCACAAGAGTGAATCGTTTTGACTGCAGTGAAACTTGGTGTGGAATTTATCTAAAATCCTTAATATTTCATTACATCAACTGATCCTGTGTAATAAGTTTATTCCAAACACCCGAACTATTTAGATTTTTGCACTTAAAGCTCATTTTCAGGGCGTGTCGGGTAATTTTAATTGTAGCTGGTGTCTTTGTTATTTGACCTTTGACCTATTTTCTTCAGGAGGATTTGCGATCCTGGTCTCACCTCTTTTGAACCCGAAGCTTTGGGGAACCTGGTGGAAGGCATGGACTTCCACAAGTTTTACTTTGAAAACTGTGAGTGTCTTCCAGACTTGCAGAATGTATCTATTATTATTTTCCTGTAGATCACATTTTTCTTCTATAAATATTTAGTTTATTCCCAGTAAGTGATGTGAAGTTCAGATTTGGATCAGCCAAAGTCCCGTAGAACCATCATCACATTTGTGTTTTATCTGTCCAGTGCTGAGTAAGAACAACAAGCCCGTGCACACCACCTTGCTGAACCCCCACGTCCACCTCATCGGCGAGGACGCCGCCTGCATCGCCTACATCCGGCTCACGCAGTTCGTGGACTCCACGGGCCGCCCTCGTTCCAGCCAATCAGAGGAGACCCGGGTGTGGCACCGCCGTGACGGAAAGTGGCTCAACGTTCACTTCCACTGCTCAGGAGCACCGGCTGCACCACTACAGTGATCAGGTACAAACTGTGCAGCTTCAGTGAAGTTTGCCTTAAAATTGATACATTATTGAAATTGGGAGATGTTTTTTTTTGTTGTTGTTGTTAAATTAGTGTTTTGTTCTTGGATCAGTAGAGTTTGTGAGAGAGACATAAAAACATTAAATTTAGTTTTATTTTAGTTTACCTTGTTCCTGCTGAAGAAAGCAGAAAACCAACGCTGGATGTGATGAATAGGGGTGCAACGATTTATCGGCCAGCCAATCTATCGGTGCCGATTTCCTTAATTTTGGGAGATCTGTGATCGGCCGATTTTTACATGTGAAGCCGATCTTATCCACCGATCTTATCAACTTCGGCAAAGGTCTAAAAATCAACTACTGTGCTTCTCGGTAGAAAGGTTTGACTGACAAACCGGCCGACCAGGTCATTTGCAGTTAACAGTAGTTACCCCATTGTTGCCAATTCAGCAACTTTCTTGATATGTTGAGCAACATTTCAGACAAAAATGGAAGTTAAGCTTTTTAAAAGATCAGTGATCTGCCAGAAAACTGCAATCGATTTAGCCCCTAGTAAATTCTATAAATAGTGAATTTAAACTCTTTTTTTTATTTTTTTATTTTGTTAATTTGTATTGTTTTTATCTTCAAATTATGATTTTGGAAAAGTTTGAAAATTACCTTAAAGTGCTTGAATTTTACTGTGTGAGAAACATACAAACCATTTTAGACCCCATACTAGATTTGAGAACATCTCTTTGTTATTCATGTTTACAAAGCATTTTTTTGGTAACACTTTATTTAAAGTGATATGTGATATAGCGCCTGTCATGAACATGGAGTTTTTATGAAGTGTCATTCTGTAAATTTGTGATGTCACTTTAAAAATTGCATTAAAAGTGATAACTTTGCATTATTTGGTAAATAACTTTTAAAGCAACTTTGCTTGAAGTGTCATTGTTTACCGAATGACTCTTCCATGACAGTCATAAAAAACTCCTTCGTGTTCATCATGTCAGTCTTATCCACACCCCTTCAAGTAAAGTTTTGCTTTTTGTTTTCGTCTGACCGCTAAACGCTCTGCCTCTCTCCCTCAGCGGTCCTGAGGCTCCGGTCCTCTGGAGCGCGTTTATTGGGGGGCAGTTTTTTTCAGCGAGCGTGTTTTCAGAGGCACATCCTCTGCGTGGATTGGATAGTGCCAGGAGGCCCGGCCGGGCCAGAACGCGTCCCTCTCCACGTCACCAACCAACCCCGACCCTCCTTTGACCTGCTGGGGGCCGGCTGAACACGAGAACCCCGCCTCCCCAACCCCGACCCCCTCCATGAGATGATGATGCATGCATCTGGCGCCTGACTGGAGGGTGCATCTTTGCCCTCTTGTCCCTCCCCTGGCAGCCATCTTTTTTCTGCCTGCGCGAGATGACATGTCCCTGGGGAGGAGAGGATATACAGTTGAACTTGTGACAGTTTATGAGTATGAGTTATGAATATACTGTGTAAATTTATGGCTAGATGTACCAGAAACCACCAAAACCCAACCAAGCATTTATCTTTATCTGGGGAAAACAAAAGGGAGGAGCAGAGGGGGAGTGCTTAGATTTTGTACACATTTAGGGATTACCAGGTTGGAAGTGTTGTCCTCGCGACCTGGGTGTTGACATGAAGGGAAATCTTTCCTCAACTGAATTAAAGAGGGAAAGAAAAGAGAAAAAAAAACAACAATCAGGTTCACTCTGAGAACTTGACGACGAGAGAAACTTGATATCAAAAACACGAAGCACCAAAGTGTAGAACTTTAGTGTAGGCTTTTTACGTGTTTGTGTTTTCGTTTGTGTTCTTGTTTTTTCCGACGGATCGGAAGTCGTCGTTGTTTGTGGGATCGGGGAACGTCAGCGGAGGGGGCCGTCTGAACTGAAGTCGACGTGTTTCGTTGTGTTTTTTAGCGTCCTGATCCATTTGTGTTCTCGTGAACAACAGGAGCCATTATCCGTGTGTTTTTCCTTTTTCTTTTTTTCTTCGCTCTGACTGACTATAATCAAGGCTCCTTTTTTAAAAAAAAAAAAAAAAAAGCAGCTGAGAACTTTTTGCTCTTTATTTTTTTTTTTCCAGTAAAGATTTTATCGTGCTCATTGGAAGCTAGCCGCGTTTCGTCGTGTGTCTTCATGCAGTTGAGGGAGGAAGAGGAGCAGGAGGCCCGTTCCATGAAAAGCTGCCGCCTGCGTTTTGCATGTTTGCTCGCTGCCTCTCCCTCATTAACCTCTTTTAATCCGTTACTCTGCTTTCTGCAAGGGCCTGGTTTGTTTATAATCACTGTGTAAATACAGTGTATGTATAGATATATGTAGAAAAGTGTAATATATGTACATGTATCTTAAGAGACACTCATCCTGTGCATTTAGGGGAATGGACCCCTTCCCTCTGTGACCCCGCTCTAGTTTAGGTGAAGCTTGTTCCTCTATTCGTAGCTCTCAACCCTGAAATATTTGAGGTATTGATTGCTCTAAAATAAACAAATCAAAGCTCTCCTGTAGGCGCTCCCATGGCCGTACGACTGTTTATGAAGAAAGGGAATAAAAGCAAACGCCAAGATGGAAGTAACCCCTCCCTCTCCCTCTCTTTCTCAGCAACACTCCACGAACTATTTTTAAAGATACTAGTGTCCTTAACTCCTGGTCCCACGATGCTGTGAGCCGTCTTTTCATATCATATGCACCCACGCACTCCGGGCGGTGTGTTTTTAGGCTTTGTAACATATCTGCACCGCTGCTGTGACCGGCGCCGCCCTCGTCGTGCTGCTTTAGGTGTCCTCCCTCCTGATATCTCCATTTGACAGATTGACTGACCCCTGACCTCTCCCCTCTGCTCTCGCAACGATTCTTTGTTCCTTTCTCTGTTGTTCCCGTGTTACTGGTTTTAAGTTTTTATTATATTATTATTATTATTATGATTATTATTACTGATGTTGCTGTTGTCGGTTGGTTGTTTTGCCAATCTGCCAAGCTGGAGTTCTGCACTCTCCCTCACAAACATGTAGAGAAAAAGGGAAGAGGAAGAGAAGACAACAAAAAACTTCTTAAGGGATATTGATCAGGACTTAATTATTTATCAGTGTAATCAACCCTTGGTGGTTTTATATGGCGCCTGCTGGGAGGAGAGGCGTGCGGGCTGCGACACCTAGTTATTTGCATGTTTCAGTTACACATTTCTATCACAAAATATGGATGGAGCTAGTGTCAATATATGATATTTGCATCTTTTGAAACTCCATCCACCCAGAATGTTGAACAAGTGATATGAAAATATACAAGATTAAAAAAAAAAAAAAAAAAAAAAAAAGGCTAAAAAAATAAAAGATTCAGGCGCCGTAGCTTGGTATGAGGCCCTCGATGTTTTCCCTGCGTTGTAATGATATATTATCGGGCTGCGCTTCTCCCCTCTCCCCCCGTTCAGATGAACGCTGGATTTATATTTTTCTTGCTTTGTTTTATTTTGCATGATCACGATGTACAATGAAATACAACCATAAATTGCCGACTATCAAAGTGTTTGTCTGAGTGTTAGTTGGTCTTCATCATAGCTTTGTTATTCTTCAAACTTGGATCTTGGAAGTATTTAATAAAAATACTATTTCAGCACTGCTTTGCCTCAGCCGAGTTGTTCGTTTTCCTTCTGTTCTGCTGAATCTTTCCGGACTTCCTCTCGGTCCAACCATCCTCCTGCAGAAAATGGTTTTCAGATCATCAGTGTTTCAGTTTTGATTGAAGGTGTTGAACCCAGAATGTATTCTGTAATGGTTTCACTTGACACATGTTTAATTTTAGCTTCGTAGGATGCATTACTGCTGCTTCAAATCCAATTACAAAATGGTCAATATTTAAACTTTAAAATTAAAATGCATTAATTTTATTAATAATGTTTATTCCTGCTAATGATTATGGCTTACAGATGAGAGAAACAGGAACAATCTCAGACTGATCGGCTGGGTTCTTAAAGTGCAAGCAAATTTGATGTAAAATTAAGTGGAAGGAAAACCATTTCCAGCCCAAACACTACAGAGATGCTGTGGATTATTGCTAAGTGGATGATGAGCTGAAATTGAGCCACTGAACAGGCTGAAGCAGTAGGCAGAACTGGATTAAATGGAAACCACTAATTCAAATTGACGACCAGCCACAAGCTCACCGCAAATATTTTTATGGTTTTCTAGTAATTTAAACCTTGTTTTGTTTGGGTCTCGCATTAGAAACTGTCCAATATGTTTTAAACAAATGACTACAAAAAGTTTTGGCTGATATTAGGAAATCTTTGGAGCAGATTTAGAGGATTTATTTGACTAACTGAAAATCTGAGGTTCTGCGTTAAAATGGCCGATCGACCGACCAATCGGCTGCTTCTTGTCCAAAGGAGCTGGACTTCAAGGTTCTGTCCAAGAACTCTGCTGGAAAGAAAGGCTAAAGATTCAGGTTTGGTTCTGGTTTGTTTTCCAGGGAATAAACAAAAAGTCAACAATGATTGTAATAAAAGTTTTGGTTTATAGTCGATGAAACTCTAAGAACCTGTATTTTTATTGAAATCTCATTTCTAAGTGTTTCAAATAAGATCTGAAAGGGTTTGTGTCCCCCTTTACTCTGGGACCCCAGAGTAAAATCCAGTATAACCTTAAATTATTAATTAAAAACACATTTTCCTAAAAATAAATCCAGTTATGGAGAAAGGTTCTGAAATATTGTGTGTACCTTTATTAGAAAAGTATTTTTACACTGCTCTAATTTAAAATGTTAAACCTCAAACATGAATATTTAAGTAAATGTCAAGTTTTGTCACTAGAAGGATAAAATTATGTGCGTAATAATTAGGCATTCTGCTGACTTATGACTCAGCTTGATGAACTAAACGCACATTTTCCTGTATCATTTTTATTTTTTTTATCCCTCTAAGTGGGAATTAAAAACAACTTTGGATTTGTTCAACTTTTTGTGCTTCCCACATTTTCTTACAAGTTCTCAGGTTCAGGTGAGGTTAGGAATCAAAAGGTTTTTTTCAATTTTAACGACTTTCCTGACTCAACTTTGATGAATGTAATGGAGCATTGACCTGCAGAGAAATTATTCCGTTTTTATTTTTTTTAAAGAAATAAACTGTGTACAATTTGTGAGAACTTTTTCCACCTACATGGGAAAAATGTCTTGTAAGTGAAACTTCTAGTTTTTCAATCAATATTAAGGAATTATTGGCATAAAACGAGTCAAATCTTGCTGAAAACTTTCTTGGAAGTCAGTTTTGTTTTATTTAAAGTGAAATGAGATATTTACAGTAAAAGCTAAAATGCTTAGTAAGTGTTTTTGCAGTGAGGTACATCCAGATCTTCCGTCTCCCCCTCTCCGCCCTCGGGCGTTCTCGTTTCGGCTGCAGTGATCACAGTGAAGCGTTGGAAAAGCGTTTCTGCTGGCCTTGGTGACGGTCCGAGTTATTTTCAGGTTTTTCTGTGCGTGTGCGTCTCTGGGATGTAGGACAGCTCCCCTGGTTCTTCTGCTTTCTGTATGAGTAATGAGCAGAGCTCAGCAGCTGGTTAACACTGACACACACACACACACACACAGAGGCTTCATCAAAGACGCAGAAAGGAGAAACCTCGTGGGGGAATGTGTCCTGGTAGCTATCGCTGACCTCCGACTCTTCAGTGTCAAAGAAATTAGGAGGAAAGCCAGACTGAATCGCCTGAATCTAAATTACTTTTGACCTTCAAAGGTCTTCCAGAAAACTTCCCCATCATTACGAAGACGCTCCCCCTAATATCTGCTCTCTTTCACAAAGTTTCTTTTGTCAAATCCTTTTTCCTCTTCCTTCTGAAACAAAACAAGGTTTCCTTACCTTGTTACGGTGCTTTATCTTTCCAATTAAACTCCCCAGAGTGAACTGCACTGCTGTACGTGCAATTATTCTGACTTTAAAAAGAAGCTAATCCATTTTTAAGTGCAATCACAAACTTTATTTTATTGGGATTTAATGTAATAGACAAACACAACAGACTGTGGATATGGAGGGAACTTCATACGTTTGATAAAAGGGTTTTAGCAAGCTGCAAACTGATAAGTGCGGCATGCTTTTGCAATCAGCTCCCAGGAGTCGATACTCTGTATTGCAGTGAAGCTGAATGTCATTTGGAGTAAAACTAGAGAACAGTTCTTGGAAAAACTTCAAATCATGACAGGAATCCGGTGGTATTCTTCTTGTTCTCCTGCAACAGAAATGCAAAGTGTTTTTAGAAAAACTGCAGAGCTTCGCTGAAGTCCAGTCACAGACTTGGGTGACTTTACATTCTGTTAACTAATGGAGGGATGAATACTGATGCATGCCACACTTTTCAGATTGGATTTGTAAAAACATGTCACGCTTTTTTTTCTAAAAAGGTTGCATGTAACTGACACATACCTGCAGTTTTGTTCATTTTATAAGTTTTATAATGAAATGTGTCAATTTTTCAAATCATATTTCTGATTTTTGTAAGACTTGCTAGAAAAAAAGAATCCTACGAGAAACTTAAAACCTTCTGATTTCAAAAAGTCAAAAATTCGCTGGAGAAAGTCGAGACAAAATCTTAGAGTTTGAAAGGTTGAGAATTTGTTAGGAAAAACCAGAAAGTTCTGAGTTTGAGAACTCAAACATTTTTGACTTTTCAAAAGTTATAAATGATCAACCTGTGAAACTCAGACATTCAGATTTTTTGTTGCAAATTTTTGGACTCTTTGAACTTGGAAGTTTTCTATTTTTTTCCAGAAAATTTCTGAGACATATCTCATAATTATTTGTCAGAAATAGCCTTCTTTCTTCGCTCTACCTACTGGCCCTCATAGGGCTTCGTAAAATGGATCAGTTGAACACGGATCTGGGGGATTCGCCTGCAGCCGGACTCGGTTTCTCCTCCCTTACAGGTGAAGCTTTTATTGACCCAGGCTGTGAACCCAGTGACCCTGGGAAACAGCGCAGAGCCGGGGCTTCTGTGATAATTGGGCTCAGATCCACCATCCTGTCTGCCCTGCGGCTCCTTTTCATTTTTCTCTCCTTCTTTCCCATCTTCTCTGAAGTTTGGAGCGCCATGAATCCGTCCCGATGCTCCGCTGCGCTCGTTGTTCATGTGTGGAAAGCTGCAGCGAGAGCAAATCTCAGGAGGAAACTGCTGCCAGCCGGCCTGCGCAAACTGCTGCAGTTTTTAGCATCTTCACTGCAGTGCAAAGATTTCTTCCTCAAGAGCAACGACGACGCCCTCAGGTCTCGATTTAAAAACTCTAATTGACCCATTTTAATAAAATAAGTTCACGTCAGAAGGTAATAGACATATAACAGCTTGATGATAAAGGTTAATAAACAGTTATAATGAGTTTAAGAAAGTGCAGTGAGTTTTTTTCTTCTTTCCATTTGATGTCTGTAAACTTTAAACACAATACACTGCAAAAACATCAAATCTTACGTGGCATTTTTCTAGTTTTTACTGCAAATATTTTGAACACTTGAAATAAGACAAAACTAACATTTTCAGGTAACATTTCAGCAAGATGTCAGAGCTTGTTTTGAGTCAATAGCTCCTTAATATTCATCTAAAAAGTACTGGTTTCACATTTTCCCTTGTTATAATTGAAATAATGCCAGTGGAACTAATACTTTTTTAAAAATCAATATTAAATCTTCTCTTTCTGAAAAGTTACTTGATAGTTAGTTTTGTCTTATTTCATCTACATTTTTGCATTAAATGTAGAAAAAAAATTTATTGGTACAATTTTGTGTTTTTGCAGTGAAAGGTTTATATTTGCATCGATAAAATACTCAGAGTTTAATTCAATGTATTGAAAATCCGCAGATATACTAATCATAATGTCTATTTATTAATGGGTTACGAAGAAACAAAACAAGTCAAGTTTAAACTAAAACTATCTACAAAAGTGTCATTTTATGAATAAATCTGTTCACTGTAAGAATATTAAAGTTGGAGAAATTAAGCAATAAATAGCAAAATGTACTAAAGATGTTAAATGTTTCATTGATTCACGAGTAAGTGCTTTTCCTTACCTGCACTTCATGAAGCAGGTGATTCTCACCTGGTGATTCGTGGCCACATTCGGTCACTGAAGCAGTTCTTCAAACCGGAGGCGTTACATAAAACCACATCATCACTTCCTGGAAATTATGTCAGCTTTTATTTATTTTTCAGTCTCTGTGAGGCACACATGTGTGACCTTTTTCTGTTATTGCCTTGGATACAGAAGCATATTGGATGAGGTAGATTAAGCAGGATTAACGGCATCGCGTTATCAAACTGCAGACGAAAAAAAACGCTGCTTTTTCTGCTTTGCAGGAACAGATCCTGACCCGGAGGTGTGAATACTTACAGAACCCTGGAAGCTAAACATGACTCAGCGGTTTGTCAGCTCCTTCCTGTAAATCTGCCCCAGTTTCACGCGGCTGCTCTACATCCAATTTTAAACATTGCCTTTGAATATGCTGCTATGAACTTATTAATTTGTAATATCTCTTTTTTTTAAAAAGTAGTGATTTTTTTTTGTATATGCTTAAATATGTTTTTTAATTTACAAATTATTTTAATATTTAAACATTTTTCATAAATTAGTCTGAAATGAAAAAAATTGATTAGGTTTTACATGTTATTCATGTAAAACATTTTATTCAAACATATGCTATTATCTCATGAATTTATTTTATTTGCCAACATAAATAATCAACATTTGTAACGCAAGATATTTAACAGCATCCTTCTGAAGGATGTTTAAAAACGATCAGACAATAAAGTCAGAAAATGTTATTTTAAACCAAATTTATAGTGTTTTTATAGATGAATTCTAGATTTAAATGTGTCTATACACTTGCACATTAAAGTTATGAAATATAAAATTAATTTTTCATTACATTTTCTATATTTCTTTGTGTCATCAGTCAATTAAATTAAAAATTAAATACTTCAATAATTATTTTTATCCCCAACATAATTTAATTCTAAGTATATATTTTTTTGCTATTTTAGATGATATAATAATAACAGTAATAATAGAAATAATAATAACAATAACAATAATATCTCTGGCTCCCTCTCGATCATCCAACTCCTAAATAGTTAAAAGGAAACAGCAACATGTCTGTTTAAATCATTCATCACTTGATTAATGTGGAAAAGCAATAAAGAATCTTCAGGAAGACGGAGTCCTGAAGCATCATGACGTTTTCTTCCAATCAGTAATTAATAATTTAAAACCACATTTCATCTAAAGTGGCTTGACGGTCAGAGCAACGTTGCTCTCCGTGTTGAGTGTTTATCATAAAATCACACTCTTCCATTCCTACGCCACCATCAATATTTCATTTTAAAAATCTCAGCCCACTTTATGTAAATTATTAAGAATCAATAAGTCATCTGCATCCTGACAGGCTGCAGGCTCATTACAGTGAATGAAAGGCCAATCCGGTCTGGTCCCTCTGTTTTCATGGAGGGACAAAGGAAATGATTAACAGCTCTCATGGGTGACCGAGAACAGCAGCTAAGAAGATTTATTTTTCAATTACTTGCCGTTTTGTAACTAATCGCTTCGTTTTGTTTGTGTAAATGGGTCTATATTAATAGTTGTATATTTTCACAAAATGTTTTCTTTAATGTATTTGTCTATTTATATCTGCTGCAAGGTTACTTTCTTCTGTTGTCCAGGGTCCTGCAGGACTATTATAAATATTAAGTTATTGATTTCCTCTTCCCTTTTGTTACTCGTTCCACTGGGGAGAAGCAAGTTTTATAATCCATTGGAATCCTTCCATCATCCAAACATGGGACGTTTGTGGCTCACATGCAAACGTACCAAACTACAAAATGGCCTCCAGTCAAGGTGGTTGTTGCTTGAACTCTGCCCTTGACAATGGAACAAACAGGCTACAGGAGAAAACTGTTTCTCCTTGGGTTTGACAACCCAAACGATGGTTTAGAGTTTATGCATTTCATCATTTCAGTTTGCTCAGTTCCTCCTGTTGAGAGCCCCTTTCAGAACGAGACGTTTTAGGGCAGGAGAGTCAAACTCATTTTTGACTCTCCTGTCAAAAATTAGGTAAATTCAAGATCTTGTTTTGGGCCAAATCAAGATCGTAAATGCTCTTAAAGGGCCGGTCGTGTCAGAAAATATTGACAAAACCTGGTGCACTAAATTTGTGACGGTAAATTTGGCTTTTTATTACTCACTGTATAGATCATGTACCATAATTTGACATCAATTAACGTTGAGGGAGCTCTTTAGTGCAAGTACAAAAGTTTTTGACAATGTTTAAGAAAAAACTGTATTAGCGCAAAAAACAAAATATGTGCTGGGATTTGTTGATTTTGTGTGAATTTCCACAATAATTCTCAAGAAACTGGAGGGAGTGATTGATCTAATTTGGTACTAAACATATAAAAACTGCATTGATTTGATTGATAACATATCTAAACAGACTTATTGTTTAATCTAGAATGTAGAGGGCCACATAAAAAGCTAAAGCGGCCGGATTTGGCCCACGGCCCTCAAGTTTGACACGTGTTTTAAGGCGTCCTGTCACTTTAAATCCAAATAAAGGATGTAAAGTTACTACGCCCCTCAGCTCGACGTTTGCGTTGGAAACACTGGTGAAAATGGTAGCAAACAGACGCCAATTTTACAACCGTTCACCTTTGAAAAGAAACCAACGAAAGAGAAAGTGGTTTCGGGATGGTAAGTCGACAAAAAAACACTCGTCTTTTCCCGCCCTTGCTCTCAACAGCAGCTAAAACTAGCTAGCCAAACGTGTGGGAGCTCAGCTTGGGTTGCTAGGTGATGGGCTGGAAACTTCTGGGGTTGCTTGGTAACGGCACAGCGTCTGAAACGGCTCGGTCTTCCAGACACCAAAAAGCACATAAAACACAGGAAAAATGTCTTGTAAGTGAAATAATCTGCCAGTGAAACGAGCACTTTTTCATTCATTGACTTGTAAGAAGCTCCTATATCTTTCTGAAAGTAAGTTAGCTGTGTTTCATTTCAAGTGGAGCAAGATAGTTGCACGACAAGCTAGCCAAAAATACGGGATAATATTTTGTGCTTTTATACCCCAAAATATTGTACTATTGTGATTCTACAAGTATTGACCCAGTATTTCCATACAACTCACAAATGATTATATTTACTGTAAGAAAATAGATTTTATTTAGGGGTGTCAGATTCAAGATTTGTGTTTTTATTTGAAAACCATAAATACGTTTTCCCTCCACCTCCCAACTAATATCGTAATAAAAAAGTAATCTTGATATCTTGTTTCAGGAAATTCTCCTGACATCAGAAGTTTTCATGCATGACCCTCTGTAAATTGAACCAGGTGCAGGTTTTAAAATATTAACATGCATCGCGTCTCAGAAGAGAAATAAAAGCAAAACATGGAAGTTTTAGTCAGTAAATGCTTTAATACTTAACCATGATTCAGCACATTACACCAGGGAGCAGCTGATAAGTTCAACACAAGTTTATTCACCCTGCAGCCTCACATCTCCCAGACAAACTGTATTTACAAGAGACCACTGAGTCTGTGGTGGGCTGCAGGAGCGCATTTATGTACAGGACCAGAACAACAGGCTCAGGACAGGCGGTAACAGGTTACAAGATGCTTCACGACACAGTGATTCACAGCACATCAAGCACGAGTCCGTACACTTATTACTGCGAGAGTATAAAATCGACATCAGGGCCGGGTCCATTGGCAGCGGGCCGCCCTGTGAAAATACAGCAACGTCGCCCCCTTCTGGTGGGATCACGCATCTGCGCAGGGAGTAACAGAAAAAGCCTGTGCAGGTTGGGCTATCTAACACTATCTAAACTCAGGAGCAGCGGCTATCTATCCATCTATCTGAGGAACCATCTACTGTATGGGTCTAGAGCGATACAAAAAGGATATTTATCACCTGACGGAAGGCGTCCAATGGCTTTCAAACGAGATAATTTTCTGTACAGGCTTAAAAGGACCATACCAGTGTTTATGCTGCTTTTAAATATAGAAAGATACTAAAACTGCTGCTATGCTGCTGTTTCTGATCACTTTAAGGCTTTAGCTTGAGAGGGGGAACGTGGCGTTTGTTTGTTAAACTCCATGTTTTACCTTTTATTTGAAGGGTAAACGATCAATCAACACCATAAATATCAGGGTTTTTAAACATTCTTTATCTGGGATGTAAGGGGTCCAGCAGAAGACCCACATTTCCTCAACTCTCTGCCCTTTTTGTCCATAAATGTTCAATTTGAATTTTGGAGGAAAGAAGGAAGAATTGAAGGATAAAAATGGATGACATAAGGAAGGAAAGAAGAATAAGAGAAAGAAAAAATACTTCAGGAATGGAGAGAGGAAAAAGTGAAGGAAGGATGAAATTAGCAAACTACCAAATAAGAGGACTTTACAAAGGAAATCTGAAATGCTGGCGTTATGTAAGTGAAGGAGGAAAAAAATGAAGGATGAAAGAAAGAGTGAACAAAAGATGGGGAAAAAAATGGAAGTGAAAAATTACAAGTATTTTTCCATATCTTCTTTTCTTTTTCCATACTTATCCAGATCTGGAAAATAATTAGCCGACTTTTCCAGATTAGCAATCCTTCGCTGTAGCTCCCCTTTGTGGTGGATGAACGGCACAGCAGACAGCAACTTTATGCTAAAGGTCATAGCCGCTACTATTATCATGCGCTTCCCTCACTAAGACACCAACAACCATTAATTATTTCATCTTAGTTAGCGCTAAGTTGCAGGTCAGAGGTTATAAATACAGCAGTGCATGCTGAAGCAGTGGTATGGTCCTGAGTTAAGCAGCTAAATTACCTACGGCACTTTCACTTGCAACTTTTTAAGACAACAACCTGAAGAAATGAGCCCTGTTTGAAAAGTATAAACACACATGAAGTTTCATATAAAAGCTAATCTGGGACGAGACTGGTCTGCTGCAGGGGATTATCTACATGATTCATCTCAGGTTTGTCGAGGTTTTTACAGGGAGCCTGAATATGTTCTGATTTAGTTTCACTATTTTCCTAATAACTTACACAGAGGACAAATAAATAAGTTAGATTAGCATAGATTAATGTGTGACCATGTTCAGTAAATCCCTCCGATAGTTTTTGTCATGCTGTTCTGATTTGTCCCTGATAATTATCATGCTGTTAATCTGGATCATCCCACACTTCACACAGGTCAATTACCGCCTAAAATCTGTTGGTAAAAATTCTTCAATGCTAAACTACTTCCTTCCTCCGGGTGGTCATGTGGCACAGGTGGTAGCCAATGGCACGGCCTCAATCAGACCTCCATCTGTTTGTTTTTGTCTGCATCCTCTGTGTAGAACATGTGTGTGTTCTTGAAGCTGGGCTGCTGATGAGTGTGTGTGTGTTTGAGCTCGTGGTGTGTGTCGAAGTGTTCGTCGTGTGAAATGTCATCATCGGTGCGCGTGGGCTCGTTTCGCGTTTCCTCCAGACGCCTGTGCGTGTCGATGACCTCGTCGATCCAGCTCCTGAAGCGGCTCACTCGGGTGTACAGCGCCGGGGAGGACGGGTCGGAGCAGCCGTAGCCCCCGGCGACGACCCCAGCCGCGACCCATCGGCCTGACTCCTCCTGGCACAGTAGCCCGCCACCGGAGTTGCCCTGGCAACCGTCACCGTGAAGGAGGCTGGTGTCCGGCGGACTCCCGGCGCACAGCGTGCCGTGACTGGAGAAACTGTTACCGAAGCGCTTCTTGCATTGCCATGACGACATCAGAGCAACCCAGGAAGCGATGACTGAGTCTGTGAGAAACAAAAATGCAGGAAATATTTTAAACGTCAACACTGAGCCGAGGATTTAATTCCAAAATAAAATGTAAACTCTACTGTATGTACATGAAGTATGACGGTTTTGTAGTGGTGTCATGATAGCAGTGAGTGACTCCAGATTCTGTCCGTTTTCATATGATAGTCCGGATAGACTTGGACCAAAATTGTAACATTTGTTTAATTCTCAGCTGGAATGGTTCACTTTCACATTGCATTGTGTCAATTGATCCAAACTAATTGAAAAACCTATTCGCCTCCTTGCCTGTGGTGGCGCTGCATCAAGAACCACCGAAGGAAACACTGTGAAAGCCCCAGAAGAAGACATGAGTACAACTTCCTTCTTAATGAAATGTAAACAAAAATGGAGTGGCATCAGATTGTAATAGTTCTAGGATTTCTCTTTCATCGTAAAAGACCATGAGCCATTTCTCCCGCTAGTTAGACTTGCGTGTTTGTTTTGGATGTATTTACCCAGAATGCACTGCGCTATTGCTTGCTTCCTGTCTTGGAGCGGCCTCTAGTCTGCTTGCATCCACATATATTTTAACTGCACCAGAGTTAACTTCAACCGAAGTCAGATCTAGGTTTTTAGGTGAATCATAGTTCACTTTTTTGGTCTGCATCCGAGTTTGATTGGACCTTCAAATGTCCCCAAACGAACCAGAGTTCATTTAAAGCGGACATAACAGGGCTGGTGTGAATGCACTCTAAGGTCCTAGGCAACATGGGCCTGAGTTTTCACCTCCAATCCCCTTGTAATGCCGCGCTGGAGACCTTCCCATATGGCTCAAGTATAAAAACACACCTCTACTGGTCAAATGTTTAAACACACTGTTTAAAGATACTTTTTTTTTCTCTCATTTTCTTATGAAGAAGAAGAATAAGTAGCAGACTTTTGTAGAAACTCAGGACAGAGAACTGAAATCCAATGTGGCTCTATGAATGACAACATCCAGTACTCAAAACAGGGACTTTCTGTTCTGGTTTGGCATTTTATTTATTTATTTTGGTGCTGATCAAATCATCGTGTTCATTATGTTCTTTTTTATGTTCCAGTGATCTGTTTACCTCATCTCTTACTTATTCACAAACCTTCCCTGTTATGCCTGCAGAATCTGACTGGGGTTTGTGCTTCATTTGTCTTAAATAGATTGAAAGTAAATGAAAATAAATTTCTTTAATTAGAATGATTATTTTTCTGTCCTATCTTGAGTGTATGATGAACAGTGAAACTGATTATTTACATACATTTTCATAGATAAAAGGAACAAACTTTTTCTTTTAGCTATGAAAAGATAAAAGGAAAATGTTTTTAATGATTAAATCATAATGTTTTCGTGTTTTATTTAAGGATGTCTCTGGTTGTTTTGCATGCTGTTTATCTATGATGAACGGGAGAAAAATCACAAACCCGGTCCAGTCCAGCTTGTGGTAACCATGACAACACATGATCCAGTTTTTGCCCCTGTAGCAGAGTCGGCAGGGGGTAGACAGGCTGCGTTTGTGTTCGCTTCAAACGAGACGCAGTGGCCCTTAGCGCTGGGCAGCCTCAGCATCGCTAGGTCGTGGCCTCCACTCTGACCTTTGAACTTCCTGTGAACCACGACCTGCTCCGGTTTGAGAGTCTGCTCCGACGCCCCGACGCGAAGCACGTACCTGGACGGGTCGCTGCCGAATCTGCAGAAGAGAAACGGGAGGCGCTTTAGGAGGAAGCAGTGAACAGCGAATCATTTTGTTACAGGAAAATGATTCACCTGCTGAAGCAGGAAGCAGACGTCAGCGCCCAGCAGGGGCTGATCAGAGTCCCACTGCAGAGAGGGCCACCGGATCCTTCTTTAGAGCGAAGCCACACCGACACCTGCCAGGGCCAGGTCGTCCTAGGAGCAAACGCAAAGTAAAGAAACCATTGTTAATCTTTTTCTTCTTTTGGTTTCTAACAGAAAACTGACAGGTATGAGAATTTTAATTCTGATTAGGGAATTGCATCAAAGCAATTGATAAAGTGCAAATGAAAACCTGTCTAAACTTTAAAGATAAATAATAAAACCTTTAAAGAAGGTTTTATTACATAAGGCTAATAAAGTCTATTTATTTTACACAGAGACAATGTATAACATTTAATTAACCTTTTAAATGAAGAGACGTGTGATACCAGGTTATAGCAAAAAAAATGAACATTTCCACCTGTAGCCCCTGGACAAGTTGATGGTAATCTAGTATAATTGAACAGATTATGAAGTGATGAAAATTACTACACACATGTAAAATAATAATAATTTTCACGTCTACATCAAACTACAAACTGTTCATAAAAACAATTTATTACAAGTAGAATCTCGTCAATCAGTCTTTCTCTATACATTGTCCTATGTTTTGAACGCTACTGTTACCAAAGTGCCACAATAGGAGTAATTATACTAAGCTTCCTCATGCCACCACTAGATGGAGCCATTGTTGTTCACCCTCGGTTTACCTGAGCGAGCTGCTCGCTCCTTGACTTCCTGTCTTCCCCTCGTCCTCCACCAGCTTCCTCATCCCGCAGCTCTCGTCCCGAGGTTTGGTCTTCGCAGCCGACCTCTGCGGCTCGACGTCACACTTCACCCCTGCGTCCTCCCTGTGTCTGCAGCCCTGGACGTTCAGGCCGAGTGAAGGGCACTCTCCCAGGAACTCCTCCTTCCCAGTGCACCTCACCTGGTCCAGGTGGATGGGGCCTTTCCCCTGACCGAACCCTCTAGCTGCTGCTGCTCCACCACTGAAAAAAAACAAACGTCAGGGGAGGTCATATCTCTTTCTTTTCTTTTTGCACAGATTAAAATAGAAAGGCCCAAACTCTTGTATAAAATGAAACCTGTGTCCAAGCTGTCTGCACACCACGGCGGCGTTGAGGTCGTTCCATCCTGAGTCACAAATACTTCCCCAGTCTCCATGGAGATACACCTCAACTCGACCTTCCTTCCTGCTGCTGCCGCCCACGAGACGCACCAGGGGTCCTGGCAGGGAGAAAAACTCTCATTTGCATTCATATTCGTGCGGGTTCCTCTGCTGGGATGCTCTGAACTATGTGTCCGCTGACGGAGCTAAATGTCATCTGGTGCCTCAGCATTCGAGAGCTATTCTCATTCTAATGACCTGAACATGTTGGCAGGCAGACATGAACCCCAGAGGAGCGTTTATTTTATCTGCAGCTATCTCTGAGACACACGAACACCTGTGCTTGACATCTAGAAACAATGTAGTCACATTCAGTGGCCTGCAAAAGTATTTGCACTTGTTAATCCTCTCACATTTTGTCACATAATAACCATAAATGCCATTGTGCTTTATTTAAATTTGATAAAATATCAGAAAGTAGAGCGTAATTTCTGAAGTTGAAGAAATATACATGCAACGCCTTTGCTTCAACCAAAAACTTCACTGCAAAAGTGAAGTTTTTATCTATCTTAGTAGAAATACTAAGATATTTCTAGTGGAAATATCTTAGTACGCTTATAATGATACAAAATTAACTTACAAGTGGCTTTTCAGCACTTGCAAGATACAGAACTCTGTTTTAAGTCAATAATTCTTTAATATAGGCGAAAAAGTACTAGTTCCAGTGGCAAAGTATTTCACGTATAAATGGAATAATTGTTATAAATTATTTTACTGGTCTGTCACATACAGATCGAACGAAATACATTGACGCGTATAATAATATGTGGAGCATCTTTATGCTGTACAGACTTAAGACTAATTCTGAAGTCACAGATGCCATAAACGTTTTTAATTAAAATCAAAAGGTTAAATGACTAACACTTGCCTGGGCTGAAGATAAGCTTGATTGAAATGGCGATAGTTACATAGTTCGAATAAACAGTGTATATGTCTCTCTATGTGTTACCTGTTGAAGGTGCGATGACCGGCACTTCGTTGGTTTCCTGCCTGGATCTTCCTCTGCAGCGAACGCCAACGTCCTCGCTGTGGGAGCAGTCCGTCCGTCCCCAGATCCCATGGCGACAGTCCAGCAGGGACGTCTCTGATCCCTCGCAGTGGACGTCGTCCAGAAGGATGAGACCAACGCCCTCCCCGAACATCCCGTCCACTACGACCTCAGCATGACCCCTGAAGAGTTAAGATGGCAGAGAGGATTTGTCTTTCTAACTTCAAGACAAGGGAATTAATTGAATTAAAAATTAATTCACTTAATTTACTTAATTAATTAATAGATATTAGATTATTAATTTTACTCTAATAAATAATGGTTTGTTAGATTAAAATTAGTTTCAGTCAATTGATAACTCAATAAATCCTGTATATTAACATGTCAACAGAAAATTTATTTAATAATAATGAACAAACGCATATTTATTTATAATATTTTTTTAATTGAAATATCAAATTAAACTGTTCTTCGAGCGACACAAGCGACCAAAACCTCAAGAAAGTCTTAGACCTTCTTCACTGTTGTAGTTTGGCCGCCATTCAGCAGAGGGCGCCGCTGGTCATCTCTAAGCAGAGCCGTTGATAAAGAAACAAAAATGGCGGCGGGGCTTTGCCAGAAGAGAAAGGTAAACGGTCCAAAAGGAGTCCGGTGTGGGATGGAAAGTGTACATTGTGCGGTTCTGTTGTGAAATATAGACACTCAACAAGCTCGTTGAGTTTCAGTTTAAAATATCGCTCATTCAGCCGAGCGGAGCAGCGTCTTCATTGAAACGTTACTGACGTGCTATGAAGGTGAGGATGATGTAACCGAAAAGCACATGATGCTAAAAAGCAAAGTTGATTTTTTTGTCGGCTGAAGCGCTTCATAGAGCGAAGTTTGAACATTCCTGCTGCTCTTGTTCCAGTGTTGTACAGTGTGAGAGAACCGCAATATTGTGTTTATTCGGTCAATATTTCATAGAACTGACACAAAATAATGTTAAAACTTAATTATATTATTTTTTAAATTCAATATGTTATGAAAAACTAACCTTTTATGTTATGGAAGGATGGTCAGACCTTAAGACTAATTCTGAAGTCACAGATGCAAAAACAAGAAATCAAGTTTTTAAGAGAATTTATTTAATTAAATGTTAGTTGATTGATAAAATAAATCAACTTTAGATTAACTCAGTAACTTGCATTCCTATCCAAATCATGTGGAGACTTGCACCAACACACAAAAGTACAACTTTTAAAAAACATTTATTACAATTACAATAAAAATACATTTTAAATATGCGTTTTGCAAGGTTAGAGCTCCTACCTGTATCCCAGCTGTCTGCAGACCACCTCTGCATGCTGCTGGCTCCAGTGGTCGTCACACACCGTTCCCCAGTCGCCGTTGTGAAACACCTCCACCCGACCCTCCCAGGGAGTGTCACCTCCAACCAGACGCACCACGCCATCTGAAACATCGTCAAAATCTACAACGTGGCCACCAGGTGACATTGATGTCTACAAACAAAACTGCTCTCATTCATTTTATCTTTCAGATTAATTACTGAGCTCACTTTAGGTACAGTAACTGACCCGTTCCCTGTTAGTTCCTGCTTACCTCCGACAGGGTAGTCGGAGGTAAGCAGGATAGTCGGAGGTAAGCAGAAACTTACCTCCGACTATAGCCATAAATTATGACAGGATTGTCATAATTTATGACTATCCTGTCGGATTATTTGGCCAAGGTTTTTCATATGGGCTGTTTCCCAGGGCGGCATTCTAATGGGAGTGGACGAGTGGGGCATGAGCGCTGTAACGAAAAAGATAACTTATCTCTCTGCAATTTGTGTCCTGAAAGCGTTTTAGTTTAATTTTTTGTTTTTTTGGAGTGTATCAAGCAGGAAATCTGAGGAAATAAAAGTTTTCAAAACTTGTGCCATAGTGGGGGTTGTGAGTGGCAGAAGGAGGATCTCACACCTCTGGGTGTGTGGCCTTGTATTTGATGGAGTGTAAGGGCCATTTTCCCAACAAATACTACTTTGTGGGAACCAACAGCTTCTTATGGGGCCCATAAGAAGAAATTCTGTGTTTAGGTTATAACTCATAACACACAAACATCATTATACCTCTCTAACTGAAGACTCTGAATGGACTTCCATTCATTTTAGTAACTGCATTTATGCCAAACCCAGACATTTTCCAAAACCCCAACCATCACTAGCCTGTTCCTAACCTGTATAAGGGCTGCAGGAGACCCCAGCATCCTCCATGTGGTCACAGTTATGCTGCTCCCAGTCGCTGTGGGGGCACTGATCCAGGAACAACTCATTTCCTGTGCACTTCACGGCATCCAGCAGGATGGGGCCTGATCCCTGCCCGAAGTGAGCCCACGACCAGGCCTTCGCCACACCCCTGCAACACACACACACACTGAATGCTAATCAAGCTTAAACTGGTCTAAAAGAAACACTACAGATTATATGTGGTTTTTTTTATATGTAAAAAAAGCATGACATAAATGCAGAAATAATCTTTGTTGCATTTTAAAAACGTTTTCACTTTTTACTTCCACAAAGTTTTCTGGGTAGTGAGAACAAAACCTTTTTTTATACTTAGAAAATGGCTTCTTATAATGTATATTTATTTGGATTTGCTTTTCAGGAGTTCTTTAGACTTGGTATTGTGGGAAAATATAAGATAAAATCTGTCATAACTGAATAGAAAAGCACTTTATTCTGAATACGTCCCTTCTCCACAGCACATGCCCGGCAGCCCACACAAAATAATCTAAACGCGTCAAACTAATATGCTCTATAAAGTACAAATAAGAAATCCTTGTTGAATAATAAATAGCTACCAGGTGGCTCCTTGTAGCCATAACTTATTGATGGAGAAACGCTATAAAAGCCCTGCTGCGGATGTGTTTTTGTCCCTGTGTGCTTCTGCTTGTTTGAAACTGATGTTTAACTTAAAGACAACCTGCAGGTGACTTGCTGGAAGCAAAGAGAAGCAGCAAAACCAACAGAAACAGATGCATTGAAGCCGTGGAGACCTGAAAACTCATCCAAACACATCCACATTATTATAATGTTACAAATTTTGAAATAAAGGTGCTTATTGCGCAAGTAAAATACATCTCTGTGTGGCGTTTTAGTCAATAAAAACCTTCCAAATTCACATTATGTTTTTGTTTTGTTTATCAATTTGGCAAAACTTTGTTTTAGTTTAACACATAAATAAGTTTTTGCATGCCTTTGCAAGCTTTGTGAAGTTTCAGTCGAACAAAAAGAAATCTAAATACATTGTGAATGAAGATAACAGTCAAAATAATCGGGGTATTTCTCCAAAACGCTTAAAACGTTAAACTCGAATGGAAGTTACAATGCAAACTTTGTGAGAAATAGACACATCTGAGGGAAATTTCAAAAGCTTTCAGCTGCAGATTATATTAGATTGTGGACAATCAGCTTCTCATGGGCTAAATATTTCACTGGTGTTCATTAATTAGACTCTTGTAGATATTTTTAAAAAGCCATTTTTGTTAGAGATGACTGTTTTGTCAAATGCTAAGAAGCTGCAGTGAGATGAACATTATTTTGGATTTTTTTTTTGGTCTGACAAAAGCAGTTACTGAATAATTGTGTCTTTGATTGGCATCCATTATTGGAATTTCAACAATCTCAGGTTTTCCAGTAATGTAAATATGTATATATGTCCATAAGGTTATGCCACAATACCTACTATAAGCATTCACTTACTGTCATTATTTGTAATAAATAAATAAATAAAACAGACTGTATTTAGGAAGCTGCAATGATTAAATAAATAGTTTTAACATTTTAAATGCTAGTATTTTTAATTTAGATGTATAATGAATCCAATAAAATTACATGGACTGTTTTTTTGTTGGATCTTCATTTATTTCTTTGCATCTGAAGTGGTCGGCTTTGTCCAGGGAGGATTTTGAGAAGTCTGGTAACATGAAGCAGAAACTCACAATATAAATAAACTGGGCCCCGTAGACCACAAATAACATCAACCATTTTGCTTTGAATTGTCAAAACGTGTCAAACATGAGTCTGCGCTCCGCCGCGTGAACACCTGCAGATCGTCGTCAGCTCTTCTTTTATTTACAAACACAGACGGAGAGCTGTTCCCCGGCGCTTCGGGAGACATGTTGCAACCCGGAGCTGAACATGGGATTCACTTCTCAGTTACAACTTATTGGCTGTTTGACAGCTGGAGAGGAGAGGAAAACCTGCAGTGATGCAACGTAAGCAGGTGTTTCCCCTGGATTGATCCTGAGCTGCGCGGCAAGAACTCATTGCTCTCCCAGTTTCTCCTGCCACTCAATATTTCCAGCTCAGTCTCTGCAACACAATCAGCCTAACGAAGCTCTTTAACAGATGCAGCTCTGTGTAGCTTTAGAGGAAAAGATTAAAGAAATGAAGTTCCTTTTATTGTGTTCACAAATTCTCTATCATTAGCTTTAAAAAAAATAAACCAGAAAATGCATCTGTAAAGACTGCATTTTCAAGTAAAGAAAAATACCAGATTGAAGGATTTTTAAACAGATTGTTGACTAAATGTGGAGGGAAAAGGTCTTAATTTGTTGTGGCATGAAATGTAATGATGCTGAAATTAAAATTTCTTCTTAAGTTCAAGTTTTAAGCTGTAAGAAAATTTGATGTTTGATTTCATATATTAAGCATCAAATAAAATATTCTGCAATGTGTCTTTGGGTTTTTTCTAATAAGAGAGATTTTATTTTTCAGATGACGAAAGTATGGACGGACATACCCGTAGCCGAGCTGTCTGCACACCACCTCGGCGTCTCTGTCGTCCCACTGGTCGTCGCAGACGGAGCCCCACCGGCCCGCGTGGAAAACCTCCACGCGACCTTCAAAGTCTTCCTCGCTTCCCACCAAACGCAGCGGAGGGCCGCTACCTGTGAGGAAAGTGGAATTTATAGTGTTGGGATTAATCACAAAGAAAAGAGGTCACTTTGTAGCTCAGGTGTGACGGGGAAAATATTCAGGTGTAGTTTTAATGAGAAGTCACGCTGACCTTCAGGTGGCGCACACACCACGGCCGCCTCGTTTCCATGGCTACAGTCACCGGTGACGAACGTCCTGCTTCGGCATTTGCTCAGAGCGTCCTCGTCTCCACGGCAGCCCAGACGTTCATAATGGAAGAGGCCAGAGCCTGAGCCAAACTGGGAGAGCTGCAGTGCAGTACCAATATCACTGGAAAGATTACATTTAAAAATGGACAAGAGCAGAGTGGGTTTTTTATTCTTTCCACTTTCATCCAGGGAGATATAATCATTTGCATTGAACTCGATTCAGTTTGTGCTGAACTGCAGGGTAAATTGGATGTTTTTAACCAGACTGGAATCGAAATCTGATGGTATTGGACTAAATTATCATTCAGCTGAACAATACAGAATGAGCTACTGCTAAAATAAACCAAACTGAACTGAATTAAAGGTACCTGAATGAATGTAATTGCATTGAACTGGAAGGAAATGACCTGACATGAATGGAACTACTGAACAATTTTGACTAAACCAAAACTGAATGAACTGAATCCACTGAACAGATTCTAATATGCCTGATTTAAAAATGACCTGAACAGAACTGAAGGTTCCGTAAGTAAAATAAAATAACTTAGAACTACAAAATTTTAACTAAATAAATTCACTAAATAGATTTTAACTCAACTGAACTAAAGTAAGCTGAACTACATTAAATTTTAATAAATCAAAAAGAACTGGAATATAAACTGAACTGAATTAAATCAAATTGAATTGAATGTAATTTAACAAACCTGAACTGAATCAATTAACCTTATGAAATTAAAGTCAAAATAATTGGCCAACTGTTTTTAAATTAACTGAACTGAAATGAATTAAAATGAATCAAAGTGATTCTAAATTGACTTGAACTGAACTGAGTCAAACAGATCGAATTAAGGTGAACTGAATGTAATCAACTAAATCCTCTGAACTGGTTTTAATTTCACTGATTTGAAATGAACTTAACAGAATAAAAAAAATCTTATTTTTTTTTTATTCTGTCATGAATTCAGTTCATGATTCAGTTCATGAACTGAATCACATGAACTAAGAACTTTAGTTCATTTATTTCGACTTAGAACTGAACTAAGTCGAAATAAATGAACTAAATCAACTGAACTGCTTTTAGTCAAGCTGAACTAAATAAATTGTTAAGCTAATTCAAACCGGACTGAACTGAATTGAACTTAATCAGATTACATATTGCATATTATTTTATTCCATACCCCAGGCTCAGCTGCCGGCAGATAACAGTCGCGTCTCTGTCTGTCCAGTGGGAGTTGCACACCGCCCCCCACTGGCCATTCAGGTAAACTTCAACCCGCCCGCTGTCCGAGGACGAGCTGCCAACCAGACGAACTGCCCCTGAAAATCACAGATAAGCACAAATATCTATCATTCAATAAATGTACAAATTAATTTGACTAATTATAGTATCGTTGCTGCTAAACCAGAATATAATCACTAAATCATGCTGCACAACCTCTCTGGAAAATGAACGGACATTGACCCAAGCTGTTAATTGACTGCAGATCCCCATTACATCATAAGTGTAATGGGGTTTGTCTCTGCTTGACCCGTCGCAATTACGGCAGTGGAGAAGGAGCATTGATGTTTCACAAAGCCAAGGTGTCTGTAATATAAATAGTGTCTACCAGACACATGGGTGAGGTTTCCTGAACATAACCCTTACATCAAGAGAAACCTCAATTAGTCACATAATAAATTAAAACAAGCTTGATCATTTCCATTTGCATGATGTTTTGTTTTTCTACAAAAGATTTTTGGTCTCGACTGTAATTTTGTTTGCAGAGACTTCAGTATCCATTTTATTTGTTGTTTTGTTTATTAGCTTTGGATATTTAAAATGTCAGTTTCAGTGTAAAATGTTCATTAAAAATTAAAGTTTATTGATCTTTGGCAGGGTGTACTCACATTAATATTATAGTTTCAAGACAACAATATTATCGTTTATCACAATAACGTCTGGGACAAGTAATCGGACCGGAACCGTGTTGACGTACCTTGGTGGCAGTCGCAATAAGCCCAGCCGATAGCACCTGAGTTCTGCCTGAAGAAGCACCAGGGGTTGGACTCTCGGTCCGGGTTCCTGCAGTAGCTGTGGTCGCCCAGGCCGCGGCCCGGGTACTGCATGACATAGTCTGGAAACTCAGTCCACTTCAGACATGGGGCGCCAGAATCCGTCTGGGACACGGTGCCGTTGTAGTATCCCAACTCTGTGAATCCCTCAGAGCAAGACAGAGGCACTGCAGAGAGGAAGAAGAGCAGATAAGGGGAACTGCTGAGGAAGAGCAGAGAAAAAGATGTTCTGGGTGAAATGAGGAGGATTGAGGTCAGTGTGAATAAGAAAGACATGTTGTGAGAAGAAGAAGATCACATTATCCCCATGTCTGTATTTCATCAAGACATAAAAGCGAGCATGGATCATTCTCTGTCCAGTCCCACAGCAGGATTCACCAGATCCACACTGAGCACGATCAAACCCGCCTTAATGCAACACCAGCGAGCTCGAGTAATCTTCTCTGAGGAGGAAAAATGTGAGAGTGAAGCTTAGACGGACTGAGAGGGGAAACCGCTGACATCAAAGTGTAGCAGAATTAGGCCACAAAATGTAAAGCAGTCAATGTGCTGAAGATCATACAGAACCAACGGCAGCGCTAATGAAAATGATGAAAACAAACCCAGAGGAGAGATTATGCTGCGTTCCAGTTAAACACAAAACCTGGAGCAGGTTTTGACGTCAGAAACACCACTTTTATCTATTTTTATTTATTTATTTTCATTTTAAAGTCGCAGGCGCTACCTGTAACATTAATTTTCGACGTTACAGGGCGCTTCAGTTAATTTATCTCACTGGCAAGTTGGAATTTCCCAGTTCCGAGCACAACTGGAACATGGCATCAAAACTGGGAGACCAAAATCCTGGAACTAGAGAGATGAAAAACATTTAATTTGAGGGAAGTCAGTTAAGTGTGCTGTAAGTCTGGAATATCAGCGCTTTGCTTTTGAGCTGAAGGCATTTTAGGTTGAAGGTAAATCTGAACTTCTAATTATTATCCAAGTTAAAAACAAAAACTAAAAAAATCACTCAAACCATAACATTATAACCTCTAAGAGGTGAAGTAAAGAACATCACTTATCGCCTCATCATGGTCCTTTTTAGTGGGTTGTTGCATCTATTAACATTTTATCTGCAAAGCTGATGCAACAAATACAGGAAAATTGGCAAGGCTAACTGTTTGATGTGATGGCCGACTGCAAAAACACAAAACTTCACTGATTGTTCTTGATCCAGTTTGTAGACCAAATATCTTAATGTGATATAATATGATGACCCAGATAATTAATTTGTAGGTTAACTGTATGCAAACTGTTGCAGCTGTGAGGGGATTTTTTTTTCTTTCACTCTTGTTATTTTTTTCTTTCTCTTTCATTTTGTATGAAAGAGAAAGAAAACAACAGTTCTGTTCATCTGCATCCTTAGCCTGCAGTCTTAAGGTAGAAAGCTCCACATCTTCTAATTTATTTTTGTTTTTTTTAGTTCTTGGGTGAATTCCCCTTGAAGATCTTTGGGGATTTTCAAAGTCGAGCGGTAACTGAGCTATGATTAATGGTGGAAGGATTCCAGCGTTCGTGCAACAGTCTTATCTCAGCAACACACACAGCTTGGCCATCCAGGAATGTTATCAGCCAGATGCAAGTCCTAAAGCGCAACACACACAGACTCACACACATTCAAAAGGTTTTGCTCGACTGCAGCAAACACACAAATGTGATCCAGTTTGGATGAAGAGAAGATGGAGAGCAGTAAAATCCAGGAGGTGTGAGAAAACTGCTTAAGAAAAAAATGAGTATCTATGAATGATTAGGGAGCTTAAAGCAGCCTTCAACATGAAAAATCTCCACACACAAGAAATGCGTGCCTGTCCCTTTAAGAGGCGTAGTGCAGGAAAAGGAAAGTAAATTAGGTTTTGCTGGGGAGTGTTTATAGCACGTCTCTGAGCAGAACCACATATATGTTGATATTCCTGATCCCTTTAACGACAAAACCTGTTGTTTTCTGAGTTTTGTGTCTGCAGTCTGTGGGGATGGGGACACAGCTGTAACCTACAGGACAGATAAGCAGCAGAAGAGGTGAGCTGAAACACGTCATCCTTACCGGTGTAAGGACACACACAAAAACAAACTAATTAACATTCTTTCGATTTTGCCTGCAGCTCCCCCCTTTTACAGTCAAGACTACACTTGGACAGGAAGTAAAAAGAGAAAAGCAATGCTTAGTAGATGCATGTAGAAAATGGAGTGTGAGCTTTGTGTAGCTTTTCAGTGGGTTTTTTTTTTTTTTTCGTGTGTGTCTGGCACAGTAAACATAAAACAGATTGGGTGGTAAACAGAAAGTTTCATGTGTTTTATGACAATAGTTGGTATTTACAGGGCGTGGCATCCACCGCATTGTCTGAGTAACCCTTTGTGTGTATTCATTGACAAATTGCTTCAAAAGATATATAGCTTATGTAATTATCTTTTGGTTTATAAGGAGGCTTGTTACATAATCTGAGAAGAAAGTTGCTTATATAAACCTTTCTGATCTATATATAAAATATATAATTTCTGCTGTACTCCTTTAAAGGAGGTGGTTATGTCTGATTCTGTTAAGTGCCTTTCACTCACGTTAGCAACAGGTCATTTAATGGCTCTTTGTTACTTTCACAGCTGTAGCCATAAACTTTGATGTATTTCATTAGGATTATATGTGACAGATCAACACGAAGTACCAGTCTGAAGTCTTTTTGCAGCCTTTAAGACGTTTTCTTCCAGGAATTATCTCTATCCATTTTCCCATCTACTATAACGATCTTTTGAGACTTGAAGAGGAATATCTGTAAAGCAGCAGACTGCAGGCTAGCAGCAGAAAGCCTGAACAATTAACTAACTCATGTCAGTTTGCTGTTTTTGTGCATTTTATCCCCTTATGTTTCAGAAACATAAGAATCATAACTACACAAAATTGTAACCATAATATGTTAATTTGATATTTTCCAATCAATCAGCCAGAAAGTTTAGAATGTGATCAGCTCTAATCAGTGATCATATTCTTAAAATGCATTAAAAACTTGTTTAATTTTCAGTCTGCAGCCTCAGCAATCATCATCAGCATGTATTTTTAAAAAAACTCCTTTTTTTGGAGTTTAGAGAAGCTAAAATAAATTTTATCAACATGTGCTTTGGACTAATTAAATTAGAACGATCTTGTGAATTAGGTTTTGCTGGGGGTGATTCCTTAGTTTTCCGTTGGATTCTTAACTACTACCTACATCCAGGAATCAGTGCAAAGCTTTTTCTTTCATTTATGTGCTAAAGTTTTTATTAAAATATTTAAAAACAACAGCTCTGGGAAAAAAATAAAGACCACTGCACTGAACCCCATTGAAAACCTCGTGGTTCTTCCACCAAATATTGGTTTCTTAACTCTTCCTGAGTTAAAACATTAGTATTTCTAAATTGTGTCTATGAACTTGTTTTCTTTGCATTATCTGAGCTCTGAAAGCTCAGCATCTTTTCCCATTTTCTGCAAATCAACACAAAAGTTTTGCTTGGAATTTCAAAGACATGTTGTGAGCAGTTCATAAGTATAAGAGTAAAATCAGAGGAACTGATAACTTTCAGTGGTTTATATTTTAATCAAAATAAGAAAAAACAGATTAGCCCTCAAAGAAAACTAGAATATATATATTAGAGTACTATCATTAGAGTTAAAAAATAAGAGAAACATTTTTTTATTATTATTATTATTTTAAATCTTTATTTTAATACCATAAAATGCTGATACTTTTTAAAGATGTTTTTGGGGATTTTTCTTTATGTATTTTTTTTGTTTTGGTTTTCTCCTGGGTTTTTTGTGTGCCTGTCAAAAATCACCAGAACAGCAAAGTGATGTCTGGTTCTCTTTGTAATAGTTCAAAAACTGAGTGGAGATGCTCCGGTCAGTCAGCCAGAGTTGCAGTCAAGCAATTTTACTTTATCTAAAACTGAAAAAAAGATAATAAAAAAAAACAAAAAACATTTTCCTTGTTTATGTTGTAGGACAAAACAGAATTGGCAAGTCAGACCTCAAAGCAGGAAAAGTCTGTCTTCATTCATTTCTGACATTTAGCATCATATGTTGATGTAATTGTGCTTTGTGTTTTTAGAAATGGCATCTGGTGGAAGTCTCTTAACTGAGGAACACTTACTGTGTCCCATCTGCCTTGACGTCTTCAAGAAACCCGTTTCCACTCCATGTGGACACAACTTCTGCCTGCCCTGTATATCGAGCTACTGGGACACCACGTTTGTCAGCCAATGTCCAGTCTGCAAGGAAGACTTTCCAAACAGACCCAACCTAAAGGTCAACATCTTCATTGCAGATCTGTTGTCACAGTTCAAGTCTCTTCAAGGCCTGAACGTTCACAGCCAAAGGTCAGCAGGTCAGCAGCCAGTCAGCCGTGGCATCGAGGTGCAGTGTGACTTCTGCAGCAGCCAGGCTGTGAAATCCTGTCTGGACTGTGTCTGGTCGTACTGCGACGGCCATCTTCAGCCTCATGACGGCGTTTCTGAGCTAAAGAGACACACGTTGGTTGGTCCTGTGGAGAGTTTGGGGGAAAAGGTGTGCAGGAAGCATCACAGGCTGATGTTGCTGTTCTGCAAGAACGACAACGCGGTGCTTTGCGACCTCTGCATCGGATCGGGACACGCCAACCACGATGTGGTTTCTGTGCAGAGTGGATACGACGATATGACACTTCAGGTGTTGAGAAATGAGGTCAAAGTGCAGCGGATGATTCAAGAAAGGACGCAGAAGGTCCAAAACACAAAGGAGTCGCTGATGCAAGGCAAGACGGAGACAAAAAAGCTGATAGAAAATGGAAGTCGGGATCTGACGCAGTTGGTGACTGAGATTAAGAGGACCAAAGAGGAACTCATTAAGGTGTTTGAAGAGAAGCAGAAAGAAGCAGAGAACCAAGCAACGGATTTAATTACAGACATGGAGAAAGAGATTTCTTGTTTGAAGGTGACGGCAAAGAATCTGGAGGAACTGAAGGAGCTTAAAGACCCAGTGTGTTTTCTCAAGAGGTACCCAAACCAGTCCCTCCTCCCACACACCATGGACCTGTCCACACACAACTTCATCAGGCACCTGGAGGTGAAGTACATGCATAAATCTGTGAGAAACTCAATATCTCACATGCAGGACTTACTGAGTAAACTGAACGAAGAACTCAACAGATTCTCAAACAGCACGGACACATCAAACAAGGCAACGCTCAGGTACATGCAGCAGTACGGGGAGAACATTGTGCTGGATTTTGACACAGCTCACCCCATGCTCACCTTATCCGCCGACGGGAAGCAGGTGTGGTACAACATGGGCACGGGTTTGTGGGGAAACCAGATCCCAAAACCCAACATGTTCACTCAGCATCTCGCCGTTGTGGGGCAGAGAGGATTTTCTTCACGCAGGTTTTACTTCGAGGTTCACGTGGGGCAAAAGACAGAATGGTGTCTGGGCGTGGCAACGGCGTCGCTCCAGAAGAACGGGGCGATAGTTCGGAGTTCGAACTCCGGACTCTGGGCCATCTGGTTCTTGGTAGACAAGTTTGAAACCTTCAGCTCGCCAGGCGAGGCGGTGTATACAGGGAAAGTGGAGCATGTCGGGGTTTTTGTTGACTACAACGGAGGTCAGGTATCGTTCTTTGACGTGGTCAGAGCAGTTCACATTTACTCTTTCACTGAGTGCTTATTTACCGAGGAGCTGTATCCATACTTTAATCCCTGCGATAATGAGTATGGTTCAAATCTGGATCCCATGATAATTGTTCCCGTTTCTTCTGCAGAATGAACAGAGTATTTACAGGCTGACTATTTGATTTAGATTAGAAAACACAAAAACTTACCACGTAGTTTTGAAATACGACAAAACTAACTTACAAGTGACTTTTCAGCAACATATATCAACAATTAAACCAATAATTCTTAAATATTGACAAAAAGTACCAGTTCCAGTGGCAGATTATTTTGTTTATAACAATACATTCTTCCCATGTTACAAGTGAAATAATCTGGCAGTGGAACTAGTACTTTATTAACCAATATTAAGAAATATATTTACCTAAACAAGCTTCTGTGTTGTGCTAAGTAATTAGCTGGGCTTTGCTGTGGTTGCTAGGTGATGGTCAGAGGTTGCTAGGTAACGGCAGTTGAGTGCTAGTCAGTTGTGACTGATCAAGAGATTTTTGAAGGGGCTCGTCTTTCCATACATCAAAATATATACAAGATAGGAAAAGAGTCTCGTTATAAGTAAAATAATTTGTTATCAATGTTAAGGAATTGCTTACTTAAAACAAGCTCCGATATTTTGCAGAAAGTTTTGCCTTATTTCAAATATACTAAGATATTTTGTTCTAGAAACGAGACAATACTTGGTGAGATTTTGTGTTTCATGCAGTGTAGAAAATAAGTGAAGCTAAACTGTATTTAAAAGGCACACTTTGAAGACTATTTCTTAAAATGAAGTTTCTCTTTTTCTTTTAAGTTGTGGTTCTGATTTGAGTTTTGATTTCATTTTTTCCCTGGTGGCTCTGAGATTTTCACTGTCTGCTGACCTTCACTTACTGCATTGATTGTTCGGCGCTGATAACGGTCTCAGGATGCAGCGCCACCAAATTTGTCCTCTGGCGTCGTCCCACATCTGCAGCACGTAACACCAAATTACAAACAAATCTGCCTAACTTTTACCAGCTACTATGTGCCACTTTTAGTTAACACTTTTCAGTTCTAAGGGAAACTAAAGCTGAAGTGATTTTTGTTTGTTTGTTTGTTTGTTTGGTTTTTGAGCACATAAAAACATTTTTATATGAGTATTTATTGTTTTTGTTGGAAGCTTTGTTTGCTAGCTGGTTTAGCAAATCGCTAAACCAGCGATTTGCAACTCTGGAGCCACAAGAGACACTTTACCTTCCTCTATAGCTCTTACTAACTTCGGCTAAATTAAAAAAGCTATTTTTTCTAAATTTAGATATTATAGCAAAACTTGAGTTTTGTTTTTTTTTTTTACTGTTTTTTCAGTTTAATCCTAGAATATTTCAATTGCGTTTCCACAAAGAAAAACACTAAAGTGCTAGAAAAATGTTATGGTTGGAGTCTCTGTGTTTGTTTTTTTTTTTTCGTCCAACAGAAGATGGAGATCCATCCTTCTTTTGTTAAATTTTATGTTTTAAATCCTAAAAACAGGAATGAATGCACAACCTAAGAGTAAAAATGGGTTTCAGGTTGTAAAGGATGCAGACTCCGACTCTAAAAAAAACTCAGCATGAAACCACAAAGAATAAAAAAAGAAAGAGCTGTTGAAGCCATCTAAAAACAAAACTTGTCTTCTTTTCATATTTATTTTAATTTATCTTCACTGTTCAGACCAGGAACAGCCAGTGAGCCTTTTTGTTTTATCTCCGCTGCATCAGATGCAATTTTCCCCAGTTATTCCCATCTAACGTAAACTAAAATCTATGCATTTAGTCTCTCAACAATTTTGTAGTTTTGATTGTTTCATATAGACCAGACATGAGTTTGATTCCCTCACTCAAACAATGCAGCTATAATTATTTTTGCTTTTTTCTCATGTAAAGAAATAAGGTTACAATAACTATATAAATTATTCACCTCTGGAATATTTGCCTTAATAAATCAATCATAATCAACAAAATATATTGTTCAGTTAGGGTTCATAGTTGTTATGTCTGCTGGCTGTAATAAGAACTACGTTTAATACAAAGTCTCCAGACAATAACATATGACTGAATCGAGTTATATGTGAGACTGGAGCATTTTTATTACCCTTTGCTCCATAATTTATAACAATAAGAAACTAAAATAAAAATTAGACTCAAACAGGATGGTTTTTTGTTCTCAGACATGAAGAGATGAAATGGTTTTGTTAGATCCTTTATTATTTAGCTTTTATATCACTAATCCTGCTGAACGGAGCGTTGATGTGAAACTGCAGACGTATGCTGATGATATTCTCTTACATAAAAACTTAGTATCCGCTAAGCTAACAACTGTGTATCAGTGGATCATTATTGGCTCAGTCACGTATGTCTCTAAATTTAAAGATGATTTTGTTTGACGTTTTTCTGCTCAGGCTGGTAATGATGTTCATCTTGACACTATTAACCCTGGAAAAAAAAAAGTGACTGAACTTTGAAAATGTTAAATTATTTTGTAATATGTCTTAATTATAAACTTGGAAACGGTTCTCCTCCGATGTTTGAATTTTTTGCATACGCTTTAAAGTTGATTTGATCAATGAGAATATAATGCAGATCTATAATCTATAATCGTAGCATTAAATGGTGATATTTACGTTTGAGATGTGTATTGTCCCTTTTTAATAAAGTTCACTGTTATTATTAAATGACAACGCATGGCAGTGAAATCATTAATAACGGGTTGAATTTAAAATTGAGCACAGACAAAACAACTAAATAAGATTCAGAGATTGCTCGCTTTATACTTGCATGTTTGTGCAAATCTGCGAAATTACTTTTTTTTTTATTCACCAATTAAGCTTTAATGTCTGAAGAAAATCCCAATTTTTCAATATATAACTTGATCAGAGATTAAAGAAAACAGATTATCATGTTGATCAATCTGATCAGCAAAGGCAGATCAGAAAGGCTGTTTTTGTTCGTCTTGATTCAGTTTTGATGTAAAAATCCACAATGAGTGCAGAGAACGGTTTCCAGACCGTAACTCCAACTGGCTTTTTAAATGCAGGTTAAATATTTTACACAGAGGTAAATGTTTGCAAACGTTGCCATCTTCGTTAATAATTTATCTTTAAGTTAACGAAGTGCCAGGATTTAAAATATTAAATACCTTCAGCTCTCTGAAGTCAGGTAAGTAGTTGTAAAAAGGCTGTCATAATCCTTTTATGATTATAATTACACGTCAAAGTTAATAAGGATTTGGTCAGGATTAGTAGATACAGTAGTTTGATCTTTAAATATTTGTTTTAATTTTAATATTAATCATAATAATCCACCTGCTTATGTTTTGCTTTTTCTCTAAGCCATCTTAATATTAATGCATGCAGACTTTCAGTATAATAAAAAATACACAAGAAGCTCTAAATTCTTAATATTTAATAGATATTTCAGTATCTGAGTGTTTGTGTTTGGGTTTTTTGGTGTAGTTTGCCTCTTTGACCTCATGTTGCATCATTTTTAGGCGTCTAAGTTTAGTTTTTAAGCTTTATTTTTTATATTTGTGACATTTTAGGGTCGATTTGAAAAGAAAAATAAAACAAGTGGAGTTGATTTGATTTGTTTGGACAGACTAGAGCATCTTTAATATTAACAGCATTTTAGATTCTCCCACCGTTTAAAGGAGGTTTAAAATTCATCCACCCAAATACTTTAAAAAAGGCATAACATTTATTTTAATAAAGTTTGAATGCTTAAGGATTTTGTTGACTGTTGTATTTTATGATTATTGATCATCACTTTTATTTGAATTTACATTTTTAAGTCTATATCCCCATCTTTATTTCTATAAGAATCTCATATTTATCTTTTCCAAACTATACTGAATTTAAATAAAAAGCTCTGCTCGTATTTTATAAAACGTTTTCTATTCATATTAGCTCAAGTTTAATAACTTGTGAAGCCATCACTTCAACCAGAATCCCGCCTGTGTGTCTCTGCATCCACAATAACCAATGTTTTCTACATTTTACTTCCTCTCTCGTCGTTTTTGCCTCATTCAGCCTCTTTTATTCGTCTCAACGCCCGCCGCGCTCCTCTCTGCCACGACAGCCATATTCTGCCCATCGCCTTGGGAACGCTCAGCCTCCCAGCTCTCATAATCCATTTCCCAGCCACAATGAGCGTTTGATACGCTTCACACTCACAGGCTTGGAGTCCGTGTGTGTGTGTGTGTGTGTGTGTGTGTGTGTGTGTGTGTGTGTGTGCGTGTGTGCGTCTGTGCGCGTGTGCGTGCGTGTGTGTGTGTGTGTGGCAAAGGCGTTTTCCTCTCAGAAATTAAACTAATAACCAAACGAGGTCATTTACAGCAGGTTTTAATTAGATTTTTGTTCACGTTTTGACCTGCTGAAGGGGTTTCTGGAGAGTGCCGAGGCATTCTCATGACTGGAAGGCCGAAGCTGCTGATGGATGGTGGGTTTGGAAAAGCATTAAGCCTGAATTTCCCTCGTTTATCAAAGTGCCGTTAAAAACACAGATATTCACCCCACCCCCATCGTCGTCAGCATTATGGCTCCCAATCTTTTCAGAGGCGCACAGGAAAGAGATTGAATGAGGGGTGAAGAGGGTTGCAGGCTGTGAAGACGGGGAGATTTAAGGCATGCTTTTGTGCTGTCTGAGTCAGAATGTGGGATAAAATGAAGAGAAGGGCTGAAAGAGTAAAGAGTGATGGCGTAGGAGAAGCAGGTGGAGAAGTGGACGGTTCGCTTCCCGCCTACCTGAGTTCTGCACCTCGTTGAGGTAGCTGTCCTGAGCCACCATCTGCAAAACGAGACGCAACATTAAACAGGCTCACCTGGATTATCCCTTTGTAAAAGAAGAACAGAACATGTTGGGTTGTACATTTGCATCTCTTGTGGAAAATTCACATTTTGCACATTTTTGTACTTCTATTAAAAACAAAACAAGCAAACAAACAAAACTGCCCAAGCATTTAAAAAAAAACATCAAGTAATTTTTTTGCAATAACTTTATGTTATGTCAGAGTTGGCGGGCACTGTGTCTTTACCTAGCAACCAAAACAGAGCTCCAGCACGTTTGGTCAGCTGGTTTGACCACTGCATGTGCTGTATAATGGCTGCTAGATAAAACAAGTGTTTTGTTGTTGACATACTATCAAGAAACCACTTTCTGCATTCTTGCTGGTTGTGCAAGAGGCTCCACTTCTGCTTTTCAAAGATTCACTGCGGTATAATTGTCATTCACCTGCAGTCTGCACAGATTTTGGCTGAACCTCGACCTGTACAAGGTTCTTCTGTTAGGTCTCTATTAACTTTTCATTGAAAAAGCTCCGGAAGCTTTTACTACTAATTTGTGAATGAGTTTCAGTTCTAGTGAACACTTGACAAGCGTCTCTGTAGAAACACTAAATGCACACAATAAGGACACTCACCGGTACTGGAAAGCATGAGATGTTACATTTTATTTGTGAGATCAGGATACAACCACAGAAGGACACACTCGCCTCTGTGGAATAACTGCAGCAAGGCCGATGAAATACAAGCTGCTTCACCTTCACACAGATGATCTCTTCTTCGCTCAACATCGACACGCTGCACACACAGGGCCAGATCCAAGCGTGTCCTCGTTTATTAAGAACATGTTGGCAAATTCAATTTAATCAATTGTGATTTAGAAGCCCCGACATCAAAAAGATGAGATGAACTTTGCTTCAAACAGAAGCAACTCTAACTGGGAGAGAAGTGGAGAATGGCTCATTCTCCACTTCTCAGAAAGCAAAATTGAATCGTTGCATATCCTCCAATCTGACTTAACAATAGTCCAGTTCAAAGTTTCCAAACTGATGGAAATTGCTCAGGCGGTTGCTATAGCTACTGATATTAGCATGCTAATCAGTGATAAAAGTTGGCAAAAACATTTTAACCATCTGGACCAGACTTTAGAAAGGCCCACAATGTTTTTATTGAATGCATGTTTTGCAGACATTGTGCTTTAGATCAAATATTTTGAGACTTTTATGAATATAAACATTACTCAGGTATTTGAAAATCATGAAGTCATAGTATTTCTTTTAGGAAACAACCGAGAGACATTTTAAACCTACCATAAAATGTTGGTGTCATCAGTTCATATCTAATCATGTAGACTCCTATCTACTAATTTACTCTAATTAGCATTAGCAAAATATTATTTCTTTAGTAAATAGGGCATCAAAACAATTTTCCACGTCCCTCTAAACCCGACCCTGGTCACCATCTTGTCTTTGTTTCACTAAAATAAGCAAAGCTGCTGTTTTATTGAGTTGCATGTTGTGACTTTCCTCAATCACTCAAATACGCAGCTGGTTTTAGGGTATTTTCTGATCTCTTTAGCAACATTTGCGTCCCAGTAAAGCTGAAAGGTTGACGGCGTTTTTAAGCTACTGTCGTGATGCCCTGCGTCTCCATGTTCACTCTCAGTGGTCTATATACAGATTTAACTTCTCGCTGCCAAGATGTTAAGACAGACATGAAAGGATGGTTCCAAGGCTTATGATGTAATTATCAGTCTTAAAATATTAATACAACTGAAGATATAGACACAAACGGTTGTTTGGCAGTAACTTGGCCTGCGATGCTAACAAATTGTGCTGGATGATAAATTGTCCCAGAAATGATTGCGATAAACGGTAATATTGTTGTTTTGAGACCATTTAAAATAAGGATAAAGGCGTAACAAAGCAAGTTCAGCCTCTCAAAAATGACTTTGTAAAAAAACTTAAGACTGGAACTGGGAGATATTTTCAACATCCCCCCAGAAATAAACAAAAACAATCATTAAAACCGAAGTAATAAGCACACAAAAGCAAAATGGTTTGTAAAATCTCTGCCCTCCAAACTGGAAATAACAGTTTAATATAGCATGTCATTAATTGATTCCATGTTTTCATATTCGTCCAAAACACCAAGACAAAAAACACCACTACATGTTAAAGTAAAAGATTTTATGTTGATATCAACAGTTATATAAATTCAGATATTGGGACCGGATTTGAACTCAAACATCCAGAATTGGACCAGTTTGAGAACCGTTAGCGTCTCAGCCATTGTCATTCACTTCAGCTGTTGGAACATGCTGCAGTGCATGGCTTTCTGTTGGCCATTTACATCGCTGGCTTGCAGGAGATCAATGCTTGGCGCTTTGAATACCAGAGCCTGTTGAGACCAAGATGCTCATAATGTGCAGCTCTAGCAGAGACCGAAGATTTTTTTCTATTTCTCCTAAATGCTAGACAAGAAAAACAAGAAAGTGTGAGTCTTCGCCTCGTCACAGTGCAATCGTTTTCTAGCTCTACATCATTTCAAATATTCTACAAACCCAAACTGCAAATATCTCCCAGAGGAAACCGGCGTATCTAATGATTCCGAGCAGGAACAGGTGACCTGTGGTCGTAAAAACACGGCTCCTGATATTTCCATTTGTGTCAATTCCTCGGCTCGATTACGGCGGTAATCTGTTGTGATGTCTCACAGCTGTGCCCACTATACCTCCATGCAAACATGCAAACCACCTTCTGCAGAGGCTAATGACCTACAAGCACATCAGGGAGGAAGAACCAAGAGAGAGATGAAGGATCTGAACTGTTTATGACCTTACGCTCATGATCATATCAGAGGTGACCCATTATGCTTCCTTGAACAGGTTAGGCTCAGTCTATGGGCGACAAAACATGTTTGTTACATTTTTTGCTCAAAATCATGACATTTTATTCTGCTCTGTTCAGCCTTTTTTGAGTTTCTTTTGGAATTATCTGCTTTTAGGGCCTCTTGTCACTTTAAATCCAAATAAACGGCTGCTGGCCACGCCCCCAATTCAACACTCTCACGTAAAAAAACAGACGAGCAATTATTCGCCCATACGTCTTTTAAAACAACAAACAGCAAGTGGTTTCTGAATGGTAAGTCAACAACAAAACGCTTGTCTTTTTCCAGCAGCCATTGTACAGCACATACACGTGCTGGAGCACTTGAGTTTGAGTTGCTTGGGTTGCTAGGTAACGGGCAGAGCTCCAAGGTGGTTGCTAGGTTATGGGCTGGGTTTCAAGGTAAGGGGCTGTGCCCTTTGATTTGTGCCTTAACAATAGAGAGTCTTTTGAAACAGCTCCTTTTCCAGACACCAAAACATTATTATAAAGAGACCCAAATGAAAAGCATTTTTATGAATTCTTCATACAAGACTCCTTTAAAAGGAAGCATTTTAAATATATATTTATCAACAAGACCCAGGCCAGTATTATGCAAAATTTAGCTAAATTTAGATGAGATGTTAAGCTTTACGTTATGGTATTATGTCATTCTCTCTGCAAAAACATACCTGGAGTGTTGCCTTGATTCTTTCATGCATGTTTGAGAAATCTGTGGGACCTTCAGTTGTTATAAAAATGCTGTATATTTCATGACTTCCTGAACTTATAGTTTCAGAAAGAGCAGGAGTTTTTAAAGAGACAGAGGCCCAATTTCCATCCAACCATCCATCGTCTGCCGCTTATATGGGGTCGGGTCGCGGGGGTAGCAGCTTCAGAAGGGAGGCCCAGACTTCCCTCTTCCCCGCCACCTCTCCCCTCATTTGTGAACAAGATCCCGAGATACCTGAACTCCTCCACTTGGGGCAGGGCATCCCCCTCCACCCAGTAAAAGGCACTCTACCCTTTTCCGGCTCAAGACCATGGCCTCGGATTTAGAGGCACTGATCCTCATCCCGGCCGCTTGACACTCGGCTGCGAACCGCTCCAGCGAGAGCTGCAGATCACGACCCGATGGAGCCAACAGAACCACATCATCCGCAAAAAGCAGAGATGCGATCCTAAGGCCCGATTTCAAGATGTTAAATTACAAAGTCAAATTTATTTTAAGCCCTGTTTGATAGCATTATTATAACAACTGAAGGTAATATACTTACTTGATTGTGCTATATGTGCCTGGAAAATACACAATTTTAAAGTCTTAATTGTTGCTCTGACTGTAAATGTTGCATGTTTTTGAAAGCAGCTATTTTCCCATAACCAATTTCTAACCAATCTGCAGAATATGAATGTTTTCTTGCCTTTCCCCTTTTGAAGAGTCAAATCATGTGCATAAAGACACTCCAGTGAGCTGGAAACTGTAACGTTTAAATCAAGAAATGACTCAATTACATTAATTTATAGAATTTGTTTGATTTGCAGCTCAAGAGGGAATTTAAAAAAAACAAAAAAAAACCAAAAACAAAAAGAGAAATCATTATTTTGTGTAAATCAGTGGCAGCATCTGACAGCAGCGCCTGTCCCCCCTCCCGCGGCTCTTCTGGGTTAACTTGTCCAGCTTTGACCAGATCGCTGCGACAAGCTTCAACCAGGCGTGCGGGGCTCATCTCTGCAACACCTGCGTGGACCAGAGGAGCCACCGACGGGTCCGTGTCATCAGATCCGAGGAGGAGGAGGAGGAGGAGAGTGGAAGGAGGTGTGCCAGCTTTCATCTGCCACCGCGCATGCATGGCTTTGTGCGACGCAATCAATAAAATCTGTTTAATCAAGCTGTGATGAAACAGTAGCTGGATAAAACGCGGATCTGCTGCTTGTTAACGCCCCCGACATGCACCTGCTTTGTTGGGAGCAGCGGTGGAGGAACAGCACATCATGCAAACCTCATCTCAGTTATCAGCCTAATTGAGGTGCGGTTGTATTGAAATAGCGGTGCAGGTAAGTAGAGCGTGACTATCTCGGGATAAATGGTGTAAGAAAACAGAGCAGAGCGTTTTAAAATAATTTAAAAAAATACAATAAAATCAGGCCATATTGGGGTGAAAAATAAATGCACCTCATGATGTTCAAGCAGCGCACAGTAAACCCCACGTACCTCCGCAAACAGCGGCAGCCAGAGGCAGGCGCCTCCGATCAAGATTAACATCCCCCGGCTGGTGAGAGCCATCCTGCCCGCCCGGTGTGTCCGTGTCATAGCCGCGGATCCTCTCCCATCTCCGGCTCCGAACCTGTCCGGGAAGGTGCCGAAGCGTCGTCCTTCCTGCGCTCCAGCTGCTGCCGGAAACTAAGTCAGATTAAAATATCTGTCTGTGCCGCGGAAGGTTCAGGGTGCGGCACTATGAACGGGAGGGAAAACACACACAGGCATCCAATAGTGTTGAGATCTGCAAAAAGCTCCCCCACCACCTCTCTCTCTCTCTCCCTCTCTCTCTCTCTCTGTCTGTCTCTCTCTCTCCCTCTCTTTCTCTCTTTCTTTCTCTTCTTCTCCTGCACCGGTGGGGAGAGAAAGTGATTTGATTCCTGACCTCTTCTGCTGTAAATCCAGACGTCAGCAGGAAACATAATAATAAATCACTTTCCTCCCACATTTAAAATGACACACGGATGCATGGTTTTATTTATTTGTTTGTTTGTTTGTTTGTTTGTTTGTTTGTTTGTTTGTTTGTTTGTTT
>VMRN01000009.1:4008129-4146996 GCA_010277015.1 Poeciliopsis turrubarensis | reverse complement strand
TTTGTTTGTTTGTTTGTTTGTTTGTTTGTTTGTTTGTTTGTTTGTTTTGCAGTTTAAGATCTTCAAAAGTGTGGCGTGCATTTGTATTATTTGCAAACTGGCTCCAGCTCAGGTTGGATGAAGAGTAAATGTGAACAGCTAAAATTAGCTGTTCACATTCGATGAACAGCGATCGATCCAAATGGATCGATCGCTAAAGGTGATTAATAGAAGATTTTACAGTATCTGACCCTTATTATTGGAAAAAAAGGGTTGTATTTATTTATTTTTGTTATCAAAAATGCAAAATATATATTTAATGTTCAGTTTTGACTTACTTACAGCTCTGACTGTGTTGCTTCTTCAGGAGACGTACATTTTTGTTTGAGTCTGTGTACTCCAATTAACGATTAATCAGCTACTAAATTAGTTGACAAGTTTTAGGAGCCTCTGAACACAGCTGGATTTTATTTAGGGGTATCAAGGTAATTTTGGTGGCGATTTAATCTGCGTTTTCTTTAGCGGGTTTGCAGGTCTTTGTTGGTTGACATGAGTAGGAGAAAACCAGGCTGAAGATTAGACTGTGGACTGAAGTGAGTATTTCAGTTGTTATGAACCACGGAGTGTCTTTAGGGTTAGGGTTAGGTCAGGTTAGGTCAGGTTAGGTCAGATTAGCTCAGGTTAGGTCAGGTTAGGTCAGATTAGCTCAGGTTAGGTTCGGGTTCCTGTGGAGAACAGATTTGTTGCAGCTGAAAGTCTGACCAATTAAAGGCTAAACACCAAAAACTCTAGATTCTAAGTTGGCTTTATTTTTTTATAAAGCAAGCTTTCTGTGTCACTCTCCCATATGAAAGCTGTGTTATAAGATGTAATATGTTTGATTTATTTTACATTTAGTTTATAAGTCAGTTTTATCAACTATAAATCCTTCTGTTTTCCTCTTCCAGCCCATTTAACTTTTTCTCAGGGTTTTTCATGAAATATTTATGCATCAAACAAAAATAATGAACACTTTTCTTGCTCTTAAATAGTCATATTGGGGGGGAAACCAATACATTTGTCCAGATTTAAATATGAGTATTCGAGCAGGTATTAAGCATACTTTTCATTACACCCAGATTTCTGTTTTTACAAATAAATTTCATATTGGTTTGACTCATTAATGCTGTAGCCAGAAAAATGATCATAATAAACCGAGTTAAAGTCTTTCAATTATGTGTGATTAATTCATACAGCATGTTTCACTTGGTGATAAAGCTCCTGAAATAAACTGACTTTTCAAAAATATTCAAGTTTATTGAATCAGTCTGCAGGTATTTCTTCAATAAATTAGGGAATTTACAAATCATCAACTGGAGCTTTAAGGAGAAAAATCGAACATGTTTAGACGTTAGCTGTTAAATAAAACATTAAAATCATAAAATATCTCTATGATTACTGGAAACTGAACAAAGTGGAAACTGGCAGAAAAGATTGACCAGATAGTGACAAGTTTTCTTAAAAAAAAACAAAAAACAGATATTTTCTTTTGTAGCTGTCGTCAAAATTGTCTGAAAGTGTTGTTTGAAAATGCTGCATTTGGAGATGAAGCAGGAAGAGGCCTTTCCCATCAGTGCAGATAAAAAAAAAAAAGGGAGACAACTGACAGATTTTGTTTTTCTCTTTACTCAGCAGTTGGACTGAGCCAGAGAGAAAGCATCAGCTCGGCCGTGTCCTGCTGCTGTGAGCATTTTTCATCTGAGCAGAGAAACGCCTCAGTTCAGCTGACGGATAGGAAATAAAAACATCATTTCACATTTGAAAATGGCTTTGATGAGCTGCTGTGTCATGTGTTATTTGGCTTTAAGGGGAAAACAGGTGAGGAGAAAATAGATCAGAATTGAAAATCTGATTTTTTTTTTTTTAATAATAGATATATAATAATAGATTATAAGGCAGCTGAAACTAGAACAGTTTGTTGAACTTTAATATTGATTTTTTTAAAAACCTAAAAGGTCTCAGATGTGATATGCAATGATTTGATGAGTTGAAACATTTCAGCATTAAGTATTTGGACCGACAGCGTCAGCTCTAAATCTCTGCTTCATGTTTTCATTCTGAACCCGAGTTTGGTGCCATCTAAAAATAACATTGCGACAGTCCTTGCATTAATGAATAACAATAAGCAATAATATGACCTAATTTAAGCTGAAATATTCTTTTAGAAAACAACTTTTAAACTTAAAAAAGCAAGACTTTTGAAAAGAGCATGTGTTTTGTGTCACAGTGTGTCTGTTGTGACTCAGGTGTCCCCTTCATTCATTCACAGCAGGAAATATTTGAACTCTTACTCATTTTCAGCATGTTTTTTTTCTTTTTTTGCATTTGCCAGAACAGCCATCATCATTCTCACTCTGAACGAACAGTGTGAGATGTCTCGGTTTTCCAAATTTCTCTTCTCCAAACCAGGCGCTTGGGCAAATTTCTATCCCTGTGCCTTTGCAATTCCCGGAAGCTGTGTGAGAGAGATTAGCTAAATTCATCTTCACAGAGTTTTGTTTTACCCACAAGCCCCAAGGGGGGAGATTACTTGTGAAATTAACTTTTTTTTTTCTTCTTTTTGGGTTTAAAGTTTCCCATTTCCCTCTGCCAAAAGGCCTTTGATGTTGCAGCTCACTGATAATACAAATCCAATTTCCTCTTATCGCAATTCCCAATTTTCTCTTATCAGTGTTTCCATCTGGAGATTCCCTGCTATCTTCTCCCCATTTCTCTTCCTCCTAATTTCCTGTTTATTGCATTCTGGGTGAGTAAACAACACAGTTGTACCTGTTTGAAGCAACGTCTCTTAAACTTGCAGCAATGGAAACTTTTGAAGTTTTAAGTATTTTATGTACCTACATGCATGTAACATCCTGTATTTGCACCCTTGCATATTCCTTTCATTCTGCTTTTTTTTCTTTTTTTCTTTTTTGCTACATTTACATGTTTCATATCATCCAGACAAAAATACCCAGAGAAAATACAAAAACAGATTTTAAATATTAATCATTTATTCATTAAGGAAAAGGCTATTAAAACCAATCAGATCCAATTTGAAAAAGAAATTGCCTACCTAAATTAATAGCTTAGGTATTAATTTAGGGATAATATCTAAATTATTAGGTATTATCTTGTAGTCAGGCATTTGGTTGTAGTCAAATGCCTGATTACAAGTATTTGTGATACCTGGCAACGAATCGATTACATAGCTGTGGATCCTTAAAAAGTCTTAAATTTATCTCTATAAAATTAACACATTTAGTTCTTCTCATTTTTTATTAGAGATAATTTAAGTTGATCTGAAATACGTCAATATAAAATTCTGTGATGGCAGAACTATTTTATGTTAGGAGTTTACTTTTCTTTTCTGTCAGGCAAACATTTCAGACACCTGCAGACGTATTCTCTGCGTTCGGGCTGCTAGGCTAACACGCCCGTGCTAGCTAGCTAGCTAGCGTAACACCACGATGTGGGGCAAATACGTGTTTCCACAAAACAGGAGGCTGCGGGTGGAGAAAAAGTAGAACCTGAGAGGAAATAGTGGAGCTGTCCAGACTTTTATTCAACCTCCCTTCACCAGAACAGAACAGAACAGAACCAGTCTTTAGCCCACATAAAACAAAACCACCGAAGAAGAAAGAAACGGCTCCTCTCAAAGGCACAGCTAGCCATGAATCATCTTTAGGAAATAACTGATCTTGTAACCACATTAATTGAAATGCAAAAATAAATCATCTTGCACTCATCACTGGGTCACTTCTGTTGCCAACTCATACAATGCTATACTCTGGAAAAAACTAAGAAAACTTGGTTATTCCACCAAATGCTGATCTCTGAACTCTTCCTGAGTTAAAACATCAGTATTGTTGTTTCTAAATGAATATTAACTTGTTTTCTTTGCATTATTTGAGGTCTAAAAGCACTGTGTCTTTTTTGTTACTTTTACCATTCTTCATTTTCTGCAAATACTAAGTTTTTGCTTGGAATTTCAGACACATGTCAGTGGTTCATAGAATAAAAAGTCTTACATTTGAAACACGCAGATACTCTCCGGGTGAATTTTGCCCATCTTTTCAGACATGTTAGTTTTTTCAAGAACAAGCAGACAGATTTTTTTTTTTTTTTTCTGTCAATTGATATAAAACATGCAAGTGTGACAAAAAAGCAAACGCAGAAGGCAAAATTTTTTCACAACACTGTATATATGTCTGTGGGGGGAAAAAAAAGTACATTTATGTACAGTATGCAGTGTGTTTGCTTGCTTGTGCCAGTGTCTTTGTCCTGAGCCTATATATGATCCTGGACGAGAGTTGACATCACGGGAATCTTTGCCAAACGGCTGGTTGTTATGGCAACGCAGCATCCCCTGCTCAGAACGAATGCATCAACCATCCTTGTCTGCTTGTGTTCGTGTCCAGAACAAAAGGCTGAAAAATCATTCAACAAAAACAAAAGGACAACAGAAAAAAATAAAATGGCTCTGCACCTGTCACAATTAATATATACAAAAAAGAAAAAGCTTTGAAGATGAAATTTGAACACACACACACACACACAGACATATTGAGGATATGTATTGAGTCTGTGTTATGGTTCTACCCCAGAAGCGCATCCTTAAATCCCATTACTGCCCCTCCCCAACTCCCCCAACAATATTTAGAGGATCCAACTCCCACAGCCAAGACAGTTGGTGTGGAAACGGATCAGTAAAGCCCCAAATCTCTCTTTTTAACGACTCATTACCAGTTTCTGCTGCACATTATTGTCACCACTTCAGAGCCTCAGCAAGAGGCATCACCAACCCAGATCGCCTCAGGGAAGAGGAATGGCAATCATCTTATTTGCCTTGCACACTTGCCTGTAATATTTCATTTCCCCTGTTTAGTTTATCTGCCTTTATCGTTTGCTCTCAGATTTATTATCATGCTTCTGTCTCAGAAAACATGACTGGAAATCTTGTTTTGCCAAATCCAGGTGAATTAAAAGAGCGCATGAGGTCTCACTCTGCTGTTTTTGACATTTCACACCCCATGAAATCCATGCTGGAGCTCAGCAATAGTAAAAAGGAGGAAGAAAAAACCCGCCACGGCTGGAAATGTGGGTTGAAGAAGCACAAACAGTATTGATTGCGAGGGAAAAGATCACAGTCATCCTGTCGTTCCGAGAGGCCGAGTTCCCCGCCGAGGAATCCAGGTTTTTCTTCCTCAAATCTCCCTGACAGTCACAAAACTGAAACGAAGAAATCAGGGAAGAAAGGTGAAGCAGGAGAAGAACAGAAAGTGAGAATATGATGAAAGGACTGTCTCTAGGAATGTCTTAAAGGGGAGAGGCTTAATGTGGGAGCAACTAATCTACAGCCTCAGAATAATGTGATCTGCTGTGAGAGGTGAGAGACTCCAGATAATCTGTGAAAATCCATTCACACCTTATAAAATGCACCTTTATGACTGGCCTGGAAATAATACATGAAAAACAGACATGAATCCATAAAGGTGATATTAGAACATAATCAAAAAGTTTATTTGTTTCACTCATTCAAATCAAAAACTGAAATTAACATATTATACAAACGCAACATCCACAAAGTGATATATGTCATGTCTTTGTATTTGATTAAAAAAATAGCTATTGAGTCTTTGATTGGAAATAATCAATAGTGATATAATAAAGCAGAGTTTTTCCAAGCAGAAACATAAACAACATGAAGATGTTGGTTGTTCAGGTTTGAGTTGTTCTGTGAGGAAACATTTTGATGGAAAGATTAGTGGAAGGAAAAGGTGTGGTAGAAAAATGGGCACAAGCAACAGGGAGAGGCACGACCTTCTATCCATTCAGCAACACCACCAGAGACATCCTACAAGAAGGGATGAGCTTCAAAAATCCACTGCCATGCAAGCATTTCAGTAGAATGTTAAGTGGAAGGAAAAACTCTGGTTGAAAAAGGTGCACAAGAAATAGGAACAAGCAAAGAGGATTGTGTAGCAAAGAGCAATGAATATATATTACTGACAATACAGTAATATTGTTCTTTTCTTCTTTTATTCTATGAACTGCTGACAACATGTCTATGAAATTCTAAGCAAATATTTGGTATTTATTTGTAGAAAATGAGAAATTGTCAAAATAACAAAAAAAGACACAGTACTTTCAAAACTCAAATAATGCAAAGAAAACAAGTTAATGTTCATTTAGAAACATCAATACTAAGGTTTTAACTCAGGAAGAGTTCAGAGGTCAATATCCAGTGGAATAAGTGGGAGGTTTTCAGTGCAGTGGACTCTAATTTTTTTTCCAGAACTGTGTATATAACCAGGTACAGAAACAAAATTATACTGAATCAAATAAACACTAAAAATAAAACGAGTGCTTTAATACAAGCATCTTACTGCCTAACCAGAAATTATTAACACCAGAGAAGAAGATCCACTAAAAAAGTTAAATGTATTGGTGTAGGTGGAAGCAGCAGAGCTGAAGCTCCAGCTGAGTAATCATTGAGTCACTCCATATGAAATGTTATAAAATACTCACATATGAACAGACCGAATATCCAAAACCCAGGAGAGAAAACAAAGATCCTGAGTTAATAACAGTTTCAGCCTCTGGAAGATTACTGTTTGGTTTCCTCTCATAGCAGCTGAGTCATAACAAAAACTTTTTCATTATTTATGGTTTCTGTGAGACATTTTGTTATAGAAATTTACCAAGAAGTAAAACAGCATAAAAAGAAAATCTCCCATATTTATTGGCTCAAGATTATCAATTGATGATCAGAAAGACATTCCCCCAAAAGAAAACATCCATCAAAGGAAAGAGTTTTTTGGTCTCATCTGAAATCAAGATCTGCTTCTGCAGCTGATGAAATACTTGATTTACTGTGATCTGTGGATTAGCTTTGTTGTTTTATCTTTTCAAATGAATAAATTTACAATATCATTTTCTCTTTGTCTGGGAGTGTAGTTGAATCTGACTCCCCTAAGCAGAAAATGAAGCTACAGTGCCCCCAACTGGTAAGAAAGAGTACTTACAATGGCTTTATGGATTTTTCATAAATTGAATCATAAAAGTTGAAATATGGAATAAACACTTGTCACTGAAAGTGTATGAAAATAACATCTAACAAAAAAATAAAGCTGATTTTACCTTTTTTTTTTTTTGCAAGAAGGTGAAGTCCAATATGTTATTGGGGTAATAAAAACATTGCAAACTCAGAATTTCATTGGTTTATTTGATTAAATATCGCTGCTGTGGTTCAATATTTAATGAAATTATGTAATAATAGTATATTGCTGTATTTTACTTTTAAGCTACTTGAAAGAGAGAAATTTCTTCTTTCGTTGCAGCGCCCTCGTGTGGTGATGGTGAAAATGTCGGATGCAGTTTTCATGCAGGAAGCCCTCACCGAAGAGCAGGTGTAGAAGGGATGTGAAACGGCGCGAGGTAAAGACCGGAAATAGAATGTATTTGTCTTCACATTAAAAGCACTACTTTTATTTTTTTGTTTTTGATATATATTCACTGAAAAGTCCAACATATTGAGTAAGAAATGATCTACAGCAGATTAAAAAGTAAACAAAAAGAATTTAAATCACTTAATTAAATGATTAATTATGTTTTGGTTTTTTTTAAAACAAGCCACAATAGAATAGAATAAAAAGTAACCAACTTCAACCTTACATTTTGTCAAACGTCTACATCTCTAATATCCTAATTTGGAATCACAAATTGTTATTACTTGTGTCCTATAGTGTTTAAAACTGATTATATTTTTGCAGCATTTTCTGTTTCCGAAGTCAGGGGTGATTTTTAAAAGCATTCTGCAAAATTTGGTCATCAAAAGTATTAAATGAATTAAAATTATAAATAACAGTTTACACTTTTATTCTAAATGTGTAAAAAAATAACGTGATAATTTTCATTGTATTTTTTGCACATGATATATATACCGGGATTTATATGGTTTATTCTGATACTAACGTGACAATATCTACACCTTATTTAATTTTATTTCGTAATAAATTTCTGCCAAGAGCAAACAATTTTTTTAAATCATTGACTGCATCTGTACTTCTAATTACCAAACGAAGCCCTAATTTTAAATCATCCTGACGTTACTTCTTCGAACGCGCGAAACACGACTTATTTTGAAAATCCAGACCGGAAACGTGGTCAGATAGTGTCCCATCTTCACTAGCGGCGACCGTTAGTGGGTGCCGCACTCCGGCCGCTGCGGGCGGGCAGAACTCTCTCGGAACCGGCGCCTCTCTCCGCTGCTTTTAGCGATGCTGAGAAACAGATATATACATTGGATTTTCTGACGGGGTTTTTAGCGGGAAGATGCTGGCAGACATGATTGTCGAAGAGGAATTTGAGATCAAGGAGGAGGAACCGTGGTACGACAAGCAGGACCTTGAACATGGTACGTTTCCTCTCTGTCTTTGTCAAGGATAAAGACCAAATACATGGCCTTTTTATTAACTGTCAATATGCGGTGAAAGGTAAAAAAAAAAAAATGCATAAACCAGGAAGCAAATCACTTTTATGCCTTATGTGGTGGATTTTTATTAAATGCACGTATTTTAAGGTATACAACATTTACTATTTAAGACACTTATTTTTTCACAAAGCATTGTTTTACAAGATTTTATTATTTTTTATTGGATGCAGAAAAAGGCAGCTTGGGTCAGCAGAATATTCACATATGCGGCAGAGTGAGGACAAAACAGAAGAGCTTTGCTTAAGAATATATTTAACATTTTATGTCCATTTTATGGCATCTCTATTGCACTTTATTTGTGTTGCAAATCAAGTAAGGTGGCATGATGCAGTTTGGAAATGTGTAAATGTAACGTGTCTCCTTAGAACAAAATATGCTTTGTTAAAATGAAAAATAATCGATTAATAAATTTGAATCGTGAATTTTAACTTTTGCCATAGACATTTGAATGTTACAACAATTTCCCCTTTATCTTAAGAGTGTCATCACTTTTGTCTTCGCCATAAATAAGAAAAGAAATACATTTTCTAAACCTTTCATTTCTGTTTATTTGCAGATGTATATGCAGATTTATTCAGATACTGATTCAAATATTGATTCTGATCAACTTTAATGTTTTGTAAAAAGTTGTTTGCAAATATATTGTGGACATTGTACACAAGAAAACTATTAATTTAAAAGATTTATATAGAACATCAAACTTTTAAAGTGTTACTTCTTTCCCCTAGCATTCGCAAAACATAATAGCAACATCATTGATTCTCGCCAAGTTTTAAGTTTTTAATTTAGACTGAGATAAGGGAATCTAATAGCACTGGTTGTGTATTCAAAAGCTGTGTTTTTGCAGTGAGTTTAAAAATAAATTCTTCTCCAAAAGTGAAGAATATAAAAGATTTATGGACGAAAAATATGAAAAAAATAAAACCTTCCTAAAGCAGCTTGCAGAAGCTCGCTATGCCCATTCTGGTGGCTCTAAACGTGGATGAGAAAAGGCGTCCGGTTCCTGCTCACCGCCCCGTCTCTCCCGCAGACCTGCAGCTGGCGGCCGAGCTGGGGAAGTCTCTCCTGGAGAGGAACCGGGAGCTGGAGCAGGGCCTGCAGCAGATGTACTCCACCAACCAGGAGCAGCTGCAGGAGATCGAGGTGAGGAGGAAATGGTGCAGCATTTCTGACGTATTGCTTGACACACCTCCTTCACAGAACCATTGATTTGACTCAAAATTCAGCCTAAAGGTCAGGCTGCGAGATATGGCTTTAAAATTAAATCCCAGATCTTTTTCAGACCACATCCAATTTTCAATTTTTCTAAAAAAAAGAAATTACAAATGACAAAACATATTTTTAGAAAGTGTTTTTTCAGTTCCATCACTCTTTCTGTGAGTTGGACGATTGAATATTTTGTTTAATTGCAAGAATACAGTTATATTGGCAGGAAAAAAGATGTAGTCTTACCAGAAAAAAACTTTTTAAAATTACGAGAAAAAAGCTGTTTGTAAATCTTTCTTCAAAATAGACACAATTGTTTCCAAGACTGTTTCAAAGTCCTGCTACTGAGAACAATCTGATGTTGATATGTGAAAAGATTAACTACTAATCTGTAAAGTTTATATCAGAGTGTAACTTCACAAGATGCTCAGCATTTCTCATTTTAACTTTTTATTTTTCACATTTCTCATTTTAACTTTTTATTTCTCACATTTGAATTCTGACAAAATTATGACTTTATTCTCCTGATATAATAACTTTATTCTCATAATATTTTCACTATTGTTGTACGACTGTATTCTTGTAATATGACTTTAACCTCATAACTAAGAAAAAAATGATCAAAGCTTGTCCCTAATAGTTGACCCGAATTCAACGTCCTAATAAATAACATGCATATCAAACAAGATGGCGGTCTTGAGCGTGGTGACATCACTCCGACTTGCGAAAACCCAAGGAGTGCATTGGTGGAAAAAAAATCCAGATTTTCCAAAAATTAAACCTTCAAAAACTAAAAGTTAGACTAATCGCTGAAAGTGATTTATCGCCCAGCCTTGTGCTATAAGATATTTTATCTGATATGCAAAACCCTTTTCATCTAGAGTCATTGAACCATGACCAAACACGAAGTCTTGCAATCTGCCCGTTAGGCAACAAAAACGGTAATTTACCGTTCCTCTGGAGAGCTGTTTCTTTGTCCTCCACTGCATGAACCGAAAGTAATGACTTCAAGATTCCTAACAGGTCCCCAGACTTTAATTAAATTTATTTCAACCAGGTCAGCCTTTGGTGCATGAGTCCAAATGAATAACCTGCTCATCCCTGCTGGTTACCAAATTAATCTCTTAAGAGCGGAAGTATTGTCTCTGATTTACTACGATTCTCAAGGAGACGCCTATAAAAAAAACACTTTGCTGCTCCTTTTTTCAAATGTACATTTAGTACCTTAGAAGAGCGTTCATACCCTTTGATCATTTTCACATTTTGTTACGTTACACCCACAAACTTCAATGAATTTTAATGAATTTTAATGGGATAGACCCACATTTAACAGTGAAGTGGAATTAAACATTTTCTACTAAAAACAAAATGGACCCCTTGTACTCCTGAATAAAATATAGCACAACTGATTCATTGTTGTTTTTGTAATCAATTGAAATTTAAAAGAAGATGGAAAAACGTGTTATTCTCCTTCATATTCATGCACCATTTTGTTTTGATTTATTGCACAAAAATCGTCCAAAGTACATTGAAATTTGGTGCCAATGTCCAAAAACGTGAAAAAGTTGCATAATTATTTAAAGTTTCACAATATTTACCCAATATCCCAGAAAACTGGTTGGACAGCAATGGTAATCAAATCCATTTCTAATCAGAACTTCATTCTCTCGTCATTCGTTTTACATGGTTAAATAATCCTAATATCCCGCCTCAGTGGGTTTTAAAAGCACAAACTGGGTTCACAAATTTATACTTATGGTGACCTTTATTCCACATAGATTGAAAATTATACCCAGTGTTGTGTGAGGTGAACATTTCTCTAACCTGAGCCAATGTTCCCTCAGCAGATAAGCTGTAGAAAGTCTCAGCATGTTCTTGTCTGATAAGATAAATTGCCCTCAGAGGCATTGAAGCTTACCTAAAACATTAAAGGTGTGCGCTGGAAAATAAAGATGTAGAAATTCATGATTGTGTTGTGGATGAAATATAACCGATGGTTAACCATTAACCCATTGTTAATTATTACTTAGGAAAGATATTATTAACTACACTTTCTACCTTTTTTTAAACATTTCATAAACTATATGGTGTTAACTGTAATGATGCTTCATTTTATGTACAAGTTTCACTGGGAAATAATTTCACTAAAACAAAACATTTTTTCCCATGTAAATGTCAAATAATCTGCCAGTGGAACTCATGCTTTTTCATCAATATTAATAAATTGGTTACTCATAACTCCTACTAAGTATTACTGAAAGTTACTTGTAGTTTTGACTTATTTCAAGTGTTATAGAAACTGGACCAAAAATATTTTCTTAAAATTTTGTGTTGAATAGCTAAGAGCTTCAAACATGCCTAAAAAGACTTTAGAAATCGTTTTCTTCCCGTTCCCTCAAACTTAACTTTCCCTCTATTCCAGTACCTGACAAAGCAGGTCGACCTCCTCCGGCAGGTCAACGACCAGCACGCCAAGGTTTACGAACAGCTTGATGTTTCTGCCAGAGAGCTGGAGCAGAGCAACCAGAAACTGGTTTTGGACAACCGGACGGCCCAGTTGAAGATCCACGGGTGAGAGAGCTGATCTGGAAGGAAGACAACAGTTTTTATTTTCTTTTTTTTTTAATGACGGCAATATTTCTTCTCATCAACTCTATGTGACGTTCTGTTCAGGCTGATGGAGACGGTGGAGCTGCTGCAGACGCAGGTGGAAGAGCTGCAGCACCAGGTGGAGGAGCTGAAGCTAACTTCACGTCAGTCTCAGCGGTCTCCATGCGGAGAAAGATGGCCGCCTCGCAGCACTCAGAGCGTGTGCTGCCTGCAAGAGCTGCAAAACGCACACAGGTGAAGATGCTCACACTGATTTTGTTGCCGTGGGATCTGTTGGCATCAAAGTCTGAGATTCATGTATCTAAAATTAAGGCCTTAAAATGTCTTAAATCCATAGGGGAAATGTACGTTGGTCTTAAATTTTGTCGTTGCAGGATTATTTAATATCATGAATATTTTTTTTTTTTCTTTTCTGTTTTTTGACTTTTCTGTCAGGCAAAAGTTTGAATTGCACTCAAATCACTTTTGTTGCGGTGGAGGCTATTAGTAGCTAACTAGCTAACTAGCTGCTAATAAACCCTTCAAAGCTAGCTAGGTTTTTGGCATTTCTCCTGGGTAAAAGCAAACTTATTGCAAGTTGGCTGGATGGCATGCGCCTTTCTGTCGCCAACCCACGTTAGTCAAGGTGCATTCTGTGAAAAAGCAAGGCATTATGGGGGTTAAGGCTGTAGAGAGCATCGTAAAATATGTGAATTTTTAATTTAAATGTAAATGGTCTTAAAAAGTCCTAAATTGTAGAAACAGTAAGTAAACAGTGTTTTCAGTACATCTCAGGTTTTCAGGGAGTTTGTTTCAGAGCTGAGAAAAACCATTGACAACAATTTTCTGTGTCCTGTTTTGACAAAAAACTCTTTATTTCTTACAGGAAACTAGTAAGACGCCAAGGTTTGTGGCTCCTCTGTGGTTTTTATCTCCACTGAGTCTAGTTGAGGCTTTTAAAATATTTCTAACACCTTTGTCACGGATCCAGAAGGTCTTTGTAAGCTTCGCTAAAGGATCAGTAAATGCTCCCTCGCACTAATCCTGCTCCTCAAAGCAGTGCGCTCTCTTCACGCTGCAGCCACTTCCTGTTTGTCTGCACTTGAACAGGTTCGATCACTCAGTTTAGTCTCTGCTGTGTGTAATCCTGTTAAGGGGGCTTGGTGGGAATATATCCAGCTCAGATGCATGGACGTCTCTCCGATAAGGAGACTGCAGCGTCTGGAGTCAGACTGCGGTGTGTTGGAGGAGGCCAAAGTCTGAGACGGAGGGCTCGGACATCGGTCGATAACCCTCTCAAGCTGATTGATTTTAATCTAATCACTTTACCTTATTGATTAGATACATTTTTTTTAAAGATTTCTTCCCCTTTTTGTGTTTTTCTGTATCGTTATAAAACATAAAAAACACCTGAAACAAACTCTACCTGACAATAGTGAAAAACATTATTTTTCACTAATGTTTTTTATTTCAGCATCGCACTAAACCTCTCTCCTTCTCGTGAACTTTGACCCTTTAACTGTGCGTGTGAATTTCCTGGCACCTTTCACTTTGTTTTCCCGTCTGAAGCGTCAGAGATTAGAATGAACACTTGCTTATGCAACAGTGGATACAAATAGCTGATCAAACTGTCTCTGTTACAAATAAGACTGATTCATCAGACTGACAGCCTGTAAATATTTAATAAATATGTATTTATTTGTTAACCAGTTGGAGAACTACGACATGGTAGTAACATGGACACAACCAGACTTGATACTGCTACAGTTTTTCCTTCAACTCAATTTTCCATGAATATGCTTGGGTTCAGCACTCTTTTGCAACCGTTGTTTTAGATTTACAGTCACATTCTGTGTTTTACCCATCAAAAATTAACAATAAAAGCTTGAAATATAATGAGACACAGGGGGAAACTTAAGATCTGGCTCAAAGACGTGTCCACGACTCTCTGCAGGCACGAAGTTGATCCTGATGAAGGTTTGGATGACCTCGAAGTGTCAGTGGCATCATGGCGTGAGGAGGCGCAGGCCACACTGCAGCAGTCCCTGCGCGCCCTCCAGACTCAGTTTGCCACTGAGCGCGTGCGACGTGAGGAGGCAGAGACGGAGGCAGAGCTGCTCGCCAGAGAAAACGCGGCTCTGGAGCAACAGCTGGCAAGGATGGAGGGATGTCAGGTACACTAAACTCATCACCACTTTACCGACTGTCCAGCCACATCTGTTTCTGTTAAACATGACCTATTAGTCTTTCTTGAACAGGTTAGGATAGGTCCGTTGGTGATACAAAACATTGTACAAAATAATTCTTGGGAAGGTGATTTTAGTCTGATCAGTTCTGCCTGTTCTGAGCTGCTTTCAGAATGAGTTGTTTTAGGGCCGCTTGTCACTTTAAATCCAAATAAAATCTGCTGCAACTTAACTTTTGCACTCACATATGAAAATGACTGCAAACAGATGCGCAATTGTGCAACCGTACATTTTTGAAAAGCACAAGTAGAGCCTCCTGCACAGATAACAAGTGGTTTCTGAAAGGCAAGTCAACAACAAAACTCTCGTCTTTTCCAGCAGCCCTTCTACTGCTGGAAAAGCTATACAGTGTTAAAACCAGCGAAGGAAACTTGCTGGAACTTAACATGGGTTGCAAGGTAATAGGCAGGCTCAGCTTTGGTTGCTAGGTAACGAAGCAGTGCCAGCCTGTCGTGGCTCAACAATTGGAAGGTTTTTGAAATGCCTCATTTTCTAGACACCAAAAAACATTAACCTACTGCCAAAAAACAGCTTGCTGTTTTTATTTTAAGCACTGGGGTTGTTTTTAGAAGAACATACAAGGCGGGAATTTTGCACTTACCAGGTACTTTCTAGAATTAGCTCACAATTTAATGCTTACTTGGGAAGGATCTTGACGCATCTTGAACACTTTTTGATAATTTTTCCTTTTTCTGTTTTTTTCTTGTCCTCCAACAGACCAGAGTGTCTGAGCTGGAACAGGAGGCCGAGGAGCTTCGTCAGCTCTGGAAATCACAATCATCTTCACGCTCAGCCAGGTCAGAGGTCATCCATGGCCTGCTGTTACTCAACCCAGAGGAGGAGAACGAAGGAGTGCCTGCTGCGGTTAAAAGTCCAGCCGTCCTGAAGCGCTGGGCCAGCGAGCGACAAATGAAGGCCACGCAGGCGCCCGACTCTCCCAGCAGGGTCTACGACCACGAGTGCTCCTGCGTGCGTCGACCCGAGGTGGTGAAGTACCGCGGTATCTCGCTGCTCAACGAGGTCGACGCCCAGTACAGTGCCTTGCAGGTGAAGTACGACGAGCTGCTGCGACGTTGCGAGCATCAGGAGGAGCTGCAGGAGTCGGAGCACAGCGGATCTTCTCCTGCTCCAGAGGAGGCGGACGACAGCGAGGATGACTTTCACCAACCGGAGTACAAGGAACTTTTTAGGGAAATCTTTTCCCGCATTCAGAAAACCAAAGAAGACCTGATTGAACACAGAGGAGGGGCTTCAGTTGATGAAGCGCTACCAACTTCGAATTAGTTTCTTCTGAAAAAAGTTTCAATATTGTCTTCCCAGCACAGGAAACGGTCTTGAAAAAGACTTTTATTTCCAACCAAAGCAGGTTTAGAGATAAAGGTAACTCAGAAAGGATAGGGCTCAATAAAACCAGCTCGTTTAAAAAAAGTGGCTCCTTTTGCACAGAAACACCGGTGCCTAAACGTCCGTCTCCACTGTACTCTGCCTCACACGTGTGGGAACCGTTCGGGAAACAATCCTTCCTCTTCCCTAAAAGTGAGATCCACCAGTCGAGTTTTTCCTGACTCAAACCTGCTGATTCTGACTTTTATTTCACACATAAAGAAAAAAAATGTGCTGGAAGTTCTTTGATAAATGTAGTAGGTTTTGCAGTAATTGAAGGAATTACAATATTAGCCTAATTTATGCCTCAAAGCATAAGTTTTAAATATTTATTACTTTTATTAAGCTCCAAAAAAATGCATCAAAATGCATGTGGTTGGTTCACAGACTAAAAGAGTGGGCATTCTTGATCTTTAATGCATTAAATGAACAGAAAGAAATTTGATTTTTTTTCTTGTATCTGATCATTAGATCAGAGGTGACAGTAACCTGTAAGTTAAAGTCTAGAAATTATCTTGGACGTTTTTGAAAAATAGCCTCCAAGTGCATTTTCCCACTGGAAAAATATTTCATACAAAGTGTGAAAAAATAAAAATAAAAAATCTAGGAATTCTTAAAAGTTTGAAATTTTAAAATGTAAAATTTGCAGACATCCTTAAAGTTCCTGCCTCGGTCATTAAAAATATCAGAAGAGCTGGAACAGATTTACTTTTAAACAGTTGCTCTCAAAAGTATTCCTCCAAATACCTTGACAGGAAGTAAAGAAAAAAAACAACAAAAAAAACTGTAAACGTTTTGTGTATCTAATTTATTTTGCGACTGTGAAAGAATGCATTGTTTGCTTGTAGTTTGCCTGCTGCCTTTAAGACTTACTAATGCAACTATAGACAGTTCTAGTGTTATTATAGGATTTCTGTAATAATACTGAGATCATACTTGAATCGTTTAGTAGCGTAACTGAATGCATAGAGGTAGACAAAATGACCATATTAATGACTGTATTAATGTGTAAAAGCTTCATGAAGGAATGTGTGTAGATGCTCTTCTTGCAGGATTTGTGTTCTTGTTAAGCTGAAAGATGGTGCATCATAAAGCAAATGCACTTTAGAAATGAGTTGCTTTCGTGCACTGTGTATGATGTATGTGATGTTACTCCTATGAGCCATAAACTATAAACAAAGCCATCTTGAGCATGTCTTTTTTCCAGCTTATTTATCATGAACCCCAAGTGAAAGAAATAATGCTTAAATATGAAAAGATCTGCAGTTTCCTGTAGAAATATCCACACTTTAACATTTTTGTCATACTACCAACTTCCTGGATTTGCTAACTGGAAGAGTTTATTGTACCAATTCTGAACCACTAATCATAAAGACTATTGTATGTTATGCTAATGCTAAAGCGCTACACCAACATCTACCAGAAGCTAATGCTGAGGTGCTAATTTCAAATGATATCCCGTCTCAAAGGACTAATTAAATTTTTACATGGTTTTCATGTTCTATGATGCCTTTAGACGTTTTGGTTTTTAATGAGACAGAGCAACACAAGTAAGAGTGTAACTCATTTGTTGAGGTCCCTGTTAATTTGATCTCCAGGCCGAGTCTGGACCAGAACCGCCCCCAACCCAGGATTATCTCTTCAGACATGACCCATTGGCTTGAAACTGGTCTAAAAACTGCCAGACAGCCACGCAGCAGTGCTCACAGTGCGGTTGGGGGGGCGAGTCATCTGATTCCAGATCTGCCTGTGCTTACAAACGACCTGCAGCTTTAACCCCTCACTGAGCAGTAAAGAGCTTAGATTTAAAGCTAATAATCTGTTGCATAACAGATGGCTCCAGGCCAGCGCCTCAAATCCTTTACAACTGGAGATGCAGCAACATGAACCAGCACTGAGCTTCTTCACTGCAAAGATAGAAACATTTTACCAAGTATTTTTTTTGGTCCAGTTTCTCATCCAAATAGCTTAGCACATTCGAAAAAAACAAAACTAACTTACAAGTAATTTTTCACTAAAATAAATAAGGTTATTTTAAGTAAATAATTCATTAATATTGATTAAAAGAGAACTAGCTCTACTGGCAGATTATTTTGCTTATACATTTAATCTGCCACTTTGTCAAGGAATTATTTACCTTAAACAAGGTCCTTTATCTTGCTGAAAAAGTCATTATGAGTTCGTGTAACAAGATATTTGCACTAGAAACTAGCCCAAAACTTTAAATACTTGGTAAGGTTTTGTGTTTTTACAGTGTCCTTGGATGCATTGATCTGGTTCAGTCTTTTGTCTCAGGGTTAGCATTAATAAGCTACCAGGCTACAGCACAGTGGTGTCAGGTGGCCTCTGCTTGACTGGAACCTGAGAGCCGCATTTGCATTGCTTCAGTGTCCCAGTATACTGGCCCAGTACACCCAAATCTAATTTTGTTTCTCAGCAATTACAAATTTTATTTTAATAATTTTGGCATCATAATAAAGTTAACAATATGGCTTCAGAGAAAATGAGGAAGGAGCCTAAAATAATCTAGCTTTCTCTTCTAATAATAGTTACACCTTTGAAAGATTGATGAAATACTATAATATACTATAAATGCAATAATATATACATATATATATTTTGGCACTAACAGAGCTCCCTACACCCTCTTTTTGATGAAGGTTCCACTGACGTCTGACCAAACTTAAATACTCAAATGTTTTTTTTTATCAGCTTTTAGCCAGGAATCTGGTGTTTTTGTGGAAACCAAACTTGTCCATGTGTAACTGATTGTTAATGACTGAAGGGGGAACAAAGACATGACCGTTAAAGCCGTTATGTTGTTCAAGAAAACTGATACCTGCTCGTGAGAAATCCCCTGATTCAGTCCTCGCAGGTTATTGTAAATGTTTGAAAGCGGAGAGCAGAGGTTCAGCGGATTTTTTTTTTTTTTTAAACAAGACGAAAGATTGTAATCTCAGCTTGAACTTTAAAATGGGACACCAATGTCCTCTATGTATCAGTCTGAAGTTAAATCGTGTTCAAAATTAAAATATTCATTTTTTTTTTTACTAAAGAAAATGTTGATCTGCAGCAAACACATCAAACTAGCAGCTTTTTATCCTGTTATCTGCAAGCTCTAGACAGTGAACGTAGTCTCTGTAACATGTCAATGGTTTGCTTCTTCCTGTTGCTTCACCAGCAGATTGTGCAGCTTCGATGCTTTCCACATCCTGTTGCTGCAGGTTTCTACTTCAGAGATGAACTCCATCTGAAAGACGGTCTGCAAACTGGCTTAACTCTTAAGTTAAGAAAAACACTCTGGAAAATCTGTCCCAATATATACTGCTAAATACCAAGCATGTGTTGTTTTTGTATGTGAATTGGTTATTGTTACCAAACATCAAATGATTGGTTCTTTATTAAACATGCTGTAATTACATCTGCTAATCCTGGATTTGTCTACCAGATTTCCACATCTGCACATTTTTTCTCATTTTTGCTTTGCAAATTAGCTCAAATTGTGCCAGCCTTGCATGGTTTTCCACTCCTTGACCCACATTCTCAATTGAATTCAAGTCTGAACTTTGACTAGGCCGTTGTAAGATATAATTATGCCTTCATTAAACTCATTATGTTGTAGCTTTGGCTACCTGCTTGGATTGTTGTCAAAACATGACCTTTCTTGCCTTTATTAAGGCCTTTGAGTGTTTTCAGAGTGATGGTTTTTCATAGTTCAAGGGGTATGATTGAATCTAATTTTTTTTCTGCTATAGTCTTGTAGAATATATTACTATTAGCATTTTTATTGCTAATTTATTTATATTGTTCTTAACACCGAAACATTTTCTGAGTGAGCCTTTGTGCACGAAGCTTCTGTTTTGCCCTAATTGCACCTTTGTGGGATAAGTAAGGCTGTTTTTATTTTATTTTCCTTTTAACCAATACATAAATCTGTAGACCCATTATACAAACATTGTAAGTTAATTTTTTTCAACTGTATCACATACATTTGAATCTATTTTACAACAAAAACTCCTCTCGTTCGGACAGGTGGGAGTTAAAAAAAAAGACATTTACAAGGAAATTTGTTCAACTTTAAGGACAAAAATAAAATGTTTTATTTCAAATTGCATCTTTATTGGTTCTATTCAGAAAAAAAAGTTCACTTCCAGGAAAAAAAAAAACAATAAATTGAAAATGTCTGATCAGTTCAGGAAGTCAACTTCACAGTAATAGTTTATTCAATTGATAAAGTTGATTGATTTTTACATATTTGACTGATGTAGATTTCAGATCCAGGATTCCCACAAAGCTTTTAATACAGTATTTACTTGATATGCATCATGTCTCAATTTTGCCTTCAGGAGTTAAAAGAACTTCATACATTGAACTCCTTGCAGCTCATACTTTTCCACCTGTGCACTCAGGTGATCAATATGATGTTCTGAACACAAAGTCAGATCTTTTAAAAAATGTATTAAATTAATGGTTCCTATACTGAATAAGTTGTCTCATGTAAACCGTATTTTCTGGCCAAAAGAGGAGTAAAATAAAAACAATCTGAAATGTTTTCAACATTCTAACACTATCCAGGTTATAAAAAAAGTCATGAAGGCAAAAAAAAAAAAAAAAAAAAAGTATATTTTACCATTTCTTCATTGTAGTTATAAATCATTTCTTCTCAGTCTCTACGGCTTTGAGTGAGTTTATTTCCTGCTGCTGCGTCAGAGGTTGTTTTTTTCCCCCCCCAGTTTCTTCGGAGCAGAGAGCGCAGCCGACGTCTCCATCCTCCAATCCCCAGCTCTCAGGCCCGAACCGGCTGCTGTGATTGGCTGCCGGGTCTCGTCTACCCTCCCATCGGACACGCGGGAGAGAGTTTGATTATCTGTCTGTGAACGAAGGCGGGCAGGTCATCGGGGTCAGGACTGAAACGTTCCCTTCAGGTACCAAAACCCTCCATTGCTGATGCAGCACTCCTGAATAGAACAAAACAGAATAATAAAATAAAACAAGAGGATGGACTGATGGTAGAGAGGTGGTTGCAGAAGTATTCACACCACTTTTCACATTTCCACAAATTAGCTTCAATATATTTTAAAAATAATTTGGGAAAAAAAAGAAGCGTGTATTCATCGCCTAAATAAAATACATGCATCTAATTTTATTTAGGGGCATCAGAGCAAAGCAGCTGAATAAGAATTTGTACTTTTTGGATTTGCATTAGAATACTTCAGCAGTCCACTATCGATCTCAAACGTCAGTGTCCGTCTTACATGAAGCAGTCGATCGACTTCGGCTTTAGGCACGTCGCCCAAATCCTGAGAAAGTCTGGCTTGGATCACGTTCCTCCTGACCCGGTGGTTCTTTGTGAAAAGGTCGTAGAGCAGGTGGCGGTGCTGCGGGAGAAAAGATAAACAACTTCATGAGAAAATGTTGAGATGTGTGGATCAACGCTGAGTGGGAAGTAAAGTTCACCTTGTCGAAGTTGTCTCCTGTCTCCCATAGACCAAACACCTTCCTTTCATCAGGAGCTAATTTACTCTGAGCAGGAAACTAAAGTGGCAGGAAAACAAGGAATCACCATAAAACATTCCCTGATTGCAAAAAAGCGGCTGGATTCCCCTTTTTATTTTTTAAATTGCTTAGGCTGTTTTTAGAAGCAGTAAAGACTCAAATGAAAACACAAAAACGCACAAAATGTGATTTTTGCATAATATGTCCTCTTTAAAAACTTGTAAACACACAGCCTCTGAAACACTGAGAAAACATAAGAGCACTCATTTTTGGGAATACTTACAGGCACCATTATCTGTTTGCAGTGGCAGAGCAGCACAGCGTCCTGCAGCATGTGGTCGGAAATGGAGCTGAAGATGTTTTGTCCAGCCGGTATGGAAGCCAGGTAGAGGTTAAAGAGTCTCTTCAGCTCATTCAGGGTCAGCACAATGTGTTTCTGGAAAGTCTTTGTCACAAAGTCCTGCAGCTCCTCGGTCAAGCTGTTGGAGGGGCTCCCTCCGTTAGTGTGATCAAAGCAGGGCGAGGTGGCACTGGGGTAACCATTAACAGAACCGTTGTGGATGGAGGAAGAAGTGTCCATTAGCTCCTCCACACCGTCGCCGTTGGGCTCCTGTTTGATCTGGACGCTGCTTCCTGCACGTCTGCCGTCCAGGTCCCTCTGCAGCGACGCCTGGTTCTCTTGAGCTTGCTCCTGAGCAAACCTCAGGCGCTGCACGCCGCTGACATAAACGGGCTCTACAAAACAGGCAATGTGAGATTTATGTCAGGAAGAAAACAGGAAACCAGGCTCTGACTGAGATGCTGCTCACCAGGTTGAGGGGAATTCTTTGGCATGAAGTCTTCTTTAGAGAAGTTGAAAACTTTTTCCAACCTTTAAAGAGAAAACAGGCCTGAAGGTTTAACAAAAGAGAAGAAATACATGTACATCATAGGGAAGCAAATTATTAATGAATCAATCTAAAACTGATTGATCTTACTGATCAACTAATGATTAATCAATGTGTGTCGTTTTTTCTGACTTTCCAAAACAAAAGGCGTTTTTTTTTCTTCATAATATTAAAAAAGAGAAAAACAATCAGTAAGTTTCAACATTACAATTTCTTCCAGCTGTGATCAATACTGACATGATAAACTGAACATTGTAGTTTTCTAGCACTAAACTTATACATACAGGAATATCTTAGGTTGCTGAATAGCAAAATAAAATATGAAAATAATAGAATAAGAGAAACACTTAATTCATACAGAACTATCTCCCTAAACGGAACATTAAAACTTCGCTCCATTAAACGTATCAACTCACCACAGCCTTCAAAATCAGCCGTGTTTATCGGCGCCATGTCTTTTCACGTCATGCTACGATTCCTCCGTTATCTCATCGGCTTTCTGTCAAATTATTCTCGCCTATATATCAGTTTAGAGGAGTTGGCTCCGTCATTTAGACCGGCTAAATGAGGCTGCTAATCGGAAACTTAAAGAACTTGTCGAGTGTTTATAGTTCAAAACGTAAAGTGCATTTTCCATCTCACACCGGACTCCGTTTGGACCGTTTCCGTTTTTCCGCCGCCATCTTTGCTTCTTTGTCAATCCGCTAAACGATGACCAGCAGCGCCCTCTGCTGGACGGCGGCCAAACTTCACCAGTAAAAGAACGTCTGAGTGGACACTAATAGTAAATCGACTGGAACTCATTTTAAACTAATAAACCACTAATCGACAATTAATTATAAATGGATTAATTGTTTGCAACCCTATTACTTTAATGCATATTAATATGGTCTACAAATTCAACCTACTTGCTCTGGATACCGAGCCACAGCATGTTCTGTCTGTGAGCAACGTCTGGGTGCTTCTTGATGAAATCTGCATCAGTAGGCAGCAGGAACTCCCAGCCTCGATTGACTCGAGGAGACGCCACGTGCTCCAGGAACTCCTTCACATCCTCAGGGGGAAGCTATTGGAGGCAGAGGGAACGTAGTTCGTCTGTTACCAATTGGTTCTGTTTATATTTGGAGCAACTTTTAGTCTGGAAAACACTGTACATATGCAAAGTTTGAAATGTAAAGTTGTACAAGTCTAGTTATAGAAATAAACAAATACTAAAAGTGAACTACTAATTAATATCACCCAGTTCAGGGATCAAAGTGCCTCTTACCTTGATGATGGATGCGATCTCCTTCCTCATCACTGAGCGCTCCTGTGTGAACCTCCACATCTAAAAATAAGAACCCACTGATTTATGGCTGCATAATCTACAAACTAACTTAGACACGGGTAATTTAATGAAAAACTGGAGCAGCATCTCACCACAAAGTCTCTGCCACGACAGAGAACTTCGGCAGGAACGCCGCTATGAGCACTGCAGGTGTTTTTAGGATACAGAACATCACTGTGGAGAAAAATGAAGCTTTCAATACACTTTTTTCTTCTGTTTCTGAATATTTTTCTTTAAACAAATAGGGAAAACAAAAATCTCACCTCTTTACAACCCAGTTGCCCTGCACTAGCAGCGCCACCTGCTGGATGCAGCGCAGCACTGACGTCTGGTCAGTACCAGAAGCAAGAAGGCCCATCAGGTTGGCAAAAGGCATCACCTTAACTGCAAGGAAAAGTTACAAACTCTAATAAATAAAATGGATATCTGCACAAATGAAGTACAACAAACCAACTAACACATAAACAAGGATTCAAATTTGAAGGTTTTAAGTGTTTTTAGTAGATTTCTGATGTTTTTTCGGGTACCGTTCTTCATCAGGGTCTTGACCTGCTCCCCGAGCGGCAGAGTGCGGAGCTGAGCCATGGACAGAACGTTACTGGGACCAACGGGCTTGGCGCTAACACACAGAGAGACGGTCACGTTAGCGATGCACCTCTGCAGCTGATTCACACCAACAAGAAAAATGAATAAAATCAAGTAACGCTTACATTTTCTCCTCAGCCAGTGGAGGCATCAGCATCGCCAAATACTCCCTGAGAAGAGCAGAGAAAAACAGCAACAGAACAGGAGTTAAAACCAGAATTTCGCTTAATTTATTCCTTTTTTTTCTTTAAATTTTATTCATCTATTGTAATAGACTAATAGCGTTATTGCTAAAGAAACAGTTTGGGAGTTTTGCATGTTTGCCTCATTCAAAGAAAGGCATTCGGTTTGCACATTCTTTGGAACTAATTTGAAAATAAAAAATGCAAAACTTGGTTCCATTCTCAACACAAGAAACAGATTTATACACCTGCTGTGTTCGAACAAGCTAAATAAATTAACTAAAGCAGATTTGGATGAATTAAACTCTGCTTTACAGTAAAAGTCACAGAATAAATGTGATCAGATTTACCATAAAATTAAAGAAAATGCAAAAACACTAGTTTTTAAAAGTATTTTAAAACTTTTTAGAATCTCTTATAATTTTGTCCAAATTAAGATTTGGAAACATCCTTAGACTCAATGGAAAGATTAAAGATCGACGTTCTGTCAACATTCATTTTGTAAATAAGCTTACTTGTTACATTGTTTTCTTTGGCCACTATCGCATGTTTCATTTTGGGAAAACAAACAGAAATATTCTTTATTATCCCCAAATGAGGTAGTTTCAGTGCAACAGCGGCAAAGTGAGAGCCATTCAAAGCAAGTAGATTCACAAAATGATAGGAATATGCGACATATAAAAAGAAACTAACATATTACATAAGAAGTATTCATTCTCCATGTTATGATAACTTAAAATGATGTGTTTTGGTTACACTCACTTTGGAGTTTTGACCAGTTCAGAGTTTTGCGAGGCGTCCACTGACTGACAGTACAGGTACTGCTTTTCATGATCCGATCGGCTGTCCTGAATCACGTAACCAGAAATGTAAAACAATGTTGCAAAGGATCACCAAAAAAATAAATAAAAACTTTCTGTAATAAATGGAGAGAGCTCCCTCTACCTTGGCACCGTGGTACTGCAGGTGGATCCACGGCTCCTCGGCTTGCTTCTTCTGCAGGAACTCGTAGGACTGGATTCTCCTTTGCCGGGCCTGCTCGGACTCAGGTCGGGCAAACCTCACCTGAAAATGAACAGACCCAGAATAAATTCTGAAAATTCTCTTTCCTTCTGCATGGGAACTGAAAGTGAAAATAACCAGGACTCCTCTAATTTGGTTTTGAATCTAAATGCTCACAGTAATTGCTTTGGCTTCCTCCTCCGCTTCATCCTGAGAGGAATCTCCTCCTGCAGGGACAAAACTCTGGTCACATGTGTGCAGAAACACCAAAACCTACCAGAGTCAATCAAACTTTATCAATTAAATGAGGGGAGGAATTAGTTAAATCTTGACTTCTGAACACAACCTAGTTTCAGTTTTTATGACAGAAATATCCTGATAGCTGAGAGACAAAGTGTGGAGATATTTCAGCAATTTTTAATCAAAGAAGAAATACATTTTTGATGTGATTTTCTACCTTTACGAGGAGTAAAAGTGCAGCAATTTTAAAAAATGAATGTGTTGAACAGACACCTTCATTAGCCGCCTCACGCTCTCTGGTTTTGCTGTCCGCTTTGTCCAGGTAGGAGAAGCTGGGTCTCATCTGTAGGATTCCCGCCAGAGGCGTGATGTGCAGCTCACCTGCTCACATTAAAAGATGCACACAAGTATGTTGAGCTTTTCTCCTGCTTCTGTTTCCACATCCTGTCCAAAAAACAAGTTAAAGGCAAAACCAGAAGAACACCAAAAGGTTAGAAGTTTGACGACATGTGGCATGAGGATAATGGTGATATTTACTTGGTATCAGATTGATTCCAAAATTTACATCATCGCACACCTGTAAGAAACCACGCTTCATTTTTCTTCACAATAATGTCTCACTCTGTTTTTCTGTGACATAACATAAAACTCGCAATAGTACAGGATGTATTAATAATTTTATAGGACACTGCAGCAGCTGCTTAACCAGCTAATCAGGTCAGACCTTTGCGAAACACAGCAGCTGCATATCTGGACGTGTTGGTGGTGGCCTGAATGGAGGAGAACGTCTGTTTGTCCATCATTTTTCTGCATGGGAGAAAACAAGCAGGACAATCACATCAGAAAACAAACCAACCAGTTTATTTTGTTTTCCAATATAAAGCTGATGGTTTAACCGCTGACTTACGCCCTGTAGGTGTTGGTTTCATCGTAGGACGTGCCGTCCACATTCAGCGCTATCTGTTCTCCTTTACTGCGACAGTAGTTGGGACTCATTGTGTTGATGGCCATTTCCAGCTCCAGCTGGTCGACAAGCAGCACAAAGAAGCACAAATACTCAGAGACGTTAAATTTTAGAAGTATGAGGAAAAGATTAAATGTTCGGAGCATTTTCTAAAAGATCTTATTCAATGTTTTTGACTAATAAGCGCAAAGGTGAGCTTGGTACAAACTCAAAAGCAACTCCAACCAACCAATAAGTGAAATGATAAAATAAAGATTTCTGTTCTGATGAGGGAGAAAATTTTAATTTAAATACTCAGAAAAATTCTAGAAGTTTGAAAAGTTGAGAATTTGATAAAGTCAGAACTTTTCTAGAAAAAACGTCAACATTTCTCAACTTTTGAAAAAAAAAAAAAAAAAAAAAAAAAGACAGGGGAGTTTCTGAGATTACCCTAAAAATTTCTGGGTTTTTATTTTCTAAGACATTTCTGACTTCCAAGTTTTTACTAGAACTGAGATTTTACTGAGAATAAATAACCTAAAAATTTCTGACTTTTTTGGCGAAAATTTACTCCTCATTTGTTTTTTTTTTTGTTTCTACAACGGCCCGAATCCAGGAAAGGAGTAAAAAACACAAACACAGACTTAAAACGACAGAAACCAAACAGTGGATATCACAAAAAGGCCCATTTACCCTCTGTTGTTTGGGTTTAATCTTAGCGGACAGGTGGCTGACGTCATCGTAGGTCATGGTGCCCGGCCGCACCGGGTACTGAGACAAATAAAGGGAAGCAAGCGACCCGACATATTTTAAACATTTAACAGTCAATCACATCAAAGACAGTTCAGAGGAATGCAAAAAAAAAAACGACGAAATTAAAGCTCACCTGGAGAAGATACAGTTTATCTGCAAGGCTTTTGGAAAGATATACATCAATCTACAGGAAACAGAAAAGTTGTTTTCAAATGAAGATCAGTGCAAGTTTTTCTCAGACCACTGTTTTCCTTTTTCCACAATTTCCTGGAATATATAAATCCAATTCCAGACAATTAAAAACTTTCCACTGTAGGTAGAAATCTTAACGGAAAATACAAACATGAGGGGAACCCTGAACAGAACCGTCTCATTCATCTATTGTTCATTATTATTCTAGTGTGACCAAACTAACAAAATATCTAATATAATACAGTCTAATTCTGGAAGCAAATAATAATAGCCTGCAAAAATAAAGTTGCAAAGTTGTCCTTCAAATTCAGAAGGACAACTTTGACAAAATATTTACCCTAAAACAACATCTATTTCACCTTAAGTCTTGACAGAGAAATGCTGAAAAGGTTAGAGCATGAGTCTTCATTCAGAACTGCTGTAGGTCAGCTTACCACATTAGGTGCAGCACAGACACATAAGCACAAGATTTAAAAATTGGTGGCCCATTTTCAAAACCTGAAACCCCACACATGATGGTACAAAACATAAATTAGTCCTACAGTGTGTGGAGTACAGCCACCTCACCAACAGTCAGATGGAAAAACCTGCTGGACCTCTCAAGAGCAAATGCGAGTTCAGAATAAACAAATATGGCTGACGAGAAAGAAGTGAGGGCGATAGTTGTTTTCAACAGAGAGAAATCCAAACAAGATTTGCCTCCATGCATCTCAGTAATATCTCCTAAGATCACCCTTAAAGCCATAATTAGAGCCTCTTTAAGATTGTCAGAAGTGACAGAAACTATACTCAATTGAGAATTTCAGACAAAATTAACATTCTTATATCCTTCACATATTATGTGGGACTACACTGCAAGGAAAAACATGCAAAATGTCAGTCAGCTAGACATGCAAAGCTGAAAGAAACATCCTAAAAGATGGATTTATTTAGTAAAAAAAACTCTGAATGCCATCTATAATTACCCTTCTACTTTATATTTACATAATTAAGTTGGTTTATGACAAAATATATACCTCCTCTATAATGGGATCATCCTCATCACCACTAGCCATATTGCTGTGATTGGAGCAGGGGGCTGAAAGAGGTCACCAGAAAGGACTGGCTGATGATACAGAGAGAGCCAACCTGCAAAAACAAACATATTCCAGTTACAATGGCTGAAAGTCAGAAAAATCTGAAATGATAAACTCTTATGGTCAATTATCTGCAGCCTTGTCAGGTTGTATGAACAGCATAATTATAAGCTAGCATTTATGAAGAGAGTTATTAAAACTAGCAGATGATGCATTCACTGACACTACCCAGGTAACAGTCACATGATGAAACACTAAGCAATCCAGTAACATGAGTTGCTTCTATGTAAACATCTAGTAATCGGAAACTATGTCTAACAGATCTATAAAACAGTGAATTCATACCGTTCAAATACCCACTGCAGACAGCAAGTCATTTAAAAGTCCATGTTTAGATGCGTTAGCTTCATTAGCAAGCTAGCACAAACCCCTCCTGAACTGGCAGCCGGGCCTCAAAATAGCTAAAAACTTAAAGACTAAAAAAAACGTGCAAGTAAAAAGAAAAAGTCGGACAAGTGCTACAAGTTTAACGTTACGATTTCCTGTATACGTGCAGGATACGACTATTAGCCGGGCAGCAGCTAGCCTAGCATACAGTAGCACAGCCTGGCGTGCTTAAAGACACATGCTGACAAAATAACAATCAGTTATCTTTACGGAAATAGCAACCATACCAGGACATGAGTAACACCCACCTGCACACCTCGCAGTCCAGTTTGACCCGTCACATCTGTAAGAAAAATGTGCGGAACTCGCAGAGGAGCACAACTCAGGTAGCTGAAGTTAACTGTTGGACTGAAGGTACCATGTTGAGTCAGCGCAGAAGACACGTGGGGAGGGTGGGGGGGACACAAAACTACACAGCCAGTCGCTTATGCGGCACTAACCACAGCTGATGCTTGAATTGCTTCGGTACCTCTCCCTGTTTTGCTCACAGTCAATGAATAAAACAAATGAAGAAATCTGGTACAAAAGAATGATGGCAGCGGTGGGATTCGAACCCACGCCCCCGAAGAGACTGGAGCCTTAATCCAGCGCCTTAGACCGCTCGGCCACGCTACCTCTGTGGAGCACTCCCCGCATAGCAGTATAAACACGAAACAGCAACACTGTCTGCGTTATGCATGGTCTTTAAAGTAACTGCAGCCACCTTTAATTAAATAAAAACCAATAATAAATAGGGGCGTTATTGAAATTTGATTGGCTACCCTATCTGGTCACCCGCCCTCCCCCCAGTCAGAGCTGTCAATCAGTTAGTTCATATCACACCGTTGATGATGCAGATTAGCATTACATCCACACTTCATGTCAGTCGATGACAGAAATGCTTCTTCAGTTGTTTTACAACCGCCATGAATATTTCTGTTGTTGTTCCAAATTTGTTTAAAACCTGTATTTGCTTTTATATTTGCATCTATATGCAAATACATGAACATGAGCTCATAGCCAAGTGTCTTATTTCCATCCCAATTGGCAAGTTGATGTATATAATGTTTAATAAAAAGAGGAAACAGCAGAATCACACCAATAAATTCTTCATAAAGGAGAAAAGGGGGTAATTAAACAGTTGCATTGTTTATACAGTTAAGCTACTCTAAGATAAACAGGCTTATTGTGTGACAAGAAATACTAATTGTAACAAACTGACTTTTTGACACCCTCTGCAAAATGTTAGCAATACTTACTGCCACTGGTACAAATTCAGTCCAACCCTGCAGGAGAGTAAGGCGTGGCAAAGAACTAGTGAAGGTGAGGCAGGACTTTATCAACAGCAAGAAGGGAGTGGTGAGGTGTTTCAGGGCGTTTAGGATCAGCTCTTTTTGTTTGCAGTGAGTTTGTGAGCAAGTTCACATGCAAGGTCAGGCAGTAGTGAGAGAATGAGTGGGTGAAAGGGAGCCAAATCGTCAGAACTTGCTGTTAAGAGAAAGTAATGTCTTAGTATCACTAAACAACACATTTCACACCTCATGAACGAAACCCTAGGAGTTAATTTCTGCTCCATACACAAGACTTTAAGCATCATTGCCCCTAACAAGCTCAGTTTGATGATTACAGTCCTTGTATTTTTTGCGATTTTCTGTATTCTTGTAAATTATTTACTTTTGCTCAAATATTCTGTGAACAGCTTATCTAAATTAGCTGCAGATTTCTATCTCTTATCTCTCCAGGTAGGATTATTTCAATAAAAATTTATGGAAGTCTATGCAATCCTCCTTCAGTTAGAAATACTTAAAACTACCGTTACAGACAAAAACATTGACCTTTTCCTGGTTCTGTTTTAGTTTACGTGATATTTGACCATGTTGATTCATTTTCAGCTCGTGTGATTTTTTTTTTTTTTTTTAAATTCAACTTAAATTATAAACTTTTTTAATTCACCTTGCATCATTGGACCTAGCTACAGACTGTCAAGTGTTATATGTCACGCCCAACAATTGCAGGAACTATTTTGTTTTTATTTTTTTCATAACCAGAGAGTAAATTAATTCATATAACAGATTAGATTATTCTCAGCGTGAGATAACTCTGATGCAATAAATTGAATGTGATGTTTATATTTATTTCAACCAATAAATGCATAAAGGCCTATAAATAAGCCAAAGGACGTCGTTTTGCCTAGTAATAAGTCAACATTTAATGCATATTTGCTTAACAATTTTGATAAAGGTAATTGGCAAACTGTAATTATTTTGCTTGCTTCATAATTGGTTACTTTATTATGTTTTTATTGAACTGCTTCGTTCCTGAAATGTGCTACAAAAAGTCAAGTTTGATATTCTATGTTGATATTTATTTAAAGACAATAAGAGTCTAAGAATTTTAAAACTTTAAGGCAAAGAAAAAAAAAAATCAAAAATGAATAAAAAGCAAGGCAAACTTTATTTTATACTTTCAGACTCCATTTCTTTATAAATTCTTCCAACATTAGTTTGATAACATTAGAAGGGGAAAATAAGTAAACATTTTTCTTTGTTCTGATTTATCAGACCACTTTTTTCTTACTTACATTTAAATAAAATGTAATGAGGGGCAGGAAATTAAAGGGAAAAGACAGGATGATTAACCTCAGGATAAAAGAAAGAAACGGGGAGATCTGATCGTCAATGGCTCAGCAGACTCAAAGGCAAACCGCTAACAGCAAAAATTCTGTCATAAAAACATGTAAACGATAATCATTCAGGGTAAAATGCTGAATGTGTAAAAGTTCACTCCCACAGGCTTCCAGAGGATCAGTAAAGTTTCCGTCATTACTCCTCCACCAGAGCCCAGGCCTCTTCGGCTTTCATGTAGTACTGGTTGGCAAGGCGACCTTTCATGGCCGCCATCGCAGCCTCCGCGGCTTCCGTAAACAAATCCCCTGAAATGAGAGAGAGAGAGCAAATATTAGTCTGTCATAAAGTAACAGGCACACCTTATTCCTCTAAAGTCCTTTTGTGTGTTTTCCATGAGATACAGAGCTTATAGTTTGTGAAAATAAGGTAAAAATGTATGATTAATGACAGCTTTTGAATCTGTTTCATTAGGAAACAAAATGTTTTCAACGCTTTCAACCAAATATGGGAGAGTATCCAAAACATATAGGATTACTTCAACATACTATTATTCAAGTAAAAGTAAAAAGTTGTCATAAAATTAAACTACTTGAGTAAAAAAACAAAAATTGAAAAAGTTACTCAAGTACTCAGTAGTGGTCAAAACAATCATTTAATATTTAAAAAATACATAATCAGACGGACAAAAATATGAAGTTGTGTGGAGTGTGGAAATGTTGGCATTTTAACGACAAAAATGAAAATAAGTCATATAAATAATGCAATCAGGGAAAAAAAAATAATTTTTCAAATCAATTTCTTTCAGTAAAAAAACAAAAACAAAAAAACTAACAAAACCTGCAGATTTCTGGTGAATTTTTGGTTAAAACAAGTTTAGCAAAGTTACACACAGCAGGTAGAGAATCCAGAAATCTTACTCAAGTAAGATTAGCAATACTTCCTGACAAAATTAGTAAAATATTCCTGTAATAGTACAGCACAGTAAAAATACTACACAAATCTGCTTTCTACATGTTTTATTTATGTCATAAATAACTGGTTTGACTTGATGCAGACTTTCAAATATTATTATTGAGAAAATGCAATAAAAAGCTGTTGCATATTTTCTTCCATTTGTGGTTAATGGCTCTCACTGTGGTGAACCAAAACCTCAAAACGCTTCGAATGTTTTCTGAACTATTAGATGGTAATAACAGGACTGGGATTTATATTTTTTGGACATTGGGCCATTAAGTGTTGCTTTGTAAGATTCTAAGATTCTCTTTGTCTGACGCAAACATTAGTGTAATGATTTCAAGGGCAAAAAAATAAACAAATGATCAAATCAAGAAATCTGAAAGGGGTCAGACATTTCATGGCAGTTTTATCGCACACTAAAAGGCAGAGACAGAACCGAACCTGCTTTCTGTGGATCTGCAGTGAGGTTGAAGCCGCCCTCCTGAAACATCTCCGCCTCTCTGGCCAGCAGCAAGTATCTCGGCTCGTCCTGCGTGCCATCGAACTCCCCGCCTTCATCGTAGTCCATCATGTTCAGCACGCTGTCGTACCAGTGGATCGCTTCAGCCCAGTCCCGCTTTCTGTGGATGTGAAGCACAGAAACAGAGGAACCAATGAGAGAAAGCCTGATAGAAATAATGTAATTCCACTGTGAATCCACTAGGGGGAGGAATACACCATTGCTGGAACATTTCCTTCAGTGAAATACAAGCATTATTAAGATAAGCTTTCAAACTTTTCCAGCAAAAGTTGACTAAAACAATACAAATGAACTAAAATGAGACAGTTTAAATTCACTATTATGATATTTATTACGGTTCTTAATAACATCTTATGGTACAGCAGAGACAAGATAGGCTAATGTATAACATTTCATGTTTTGAAATGTTTTTCACAACCTACACACAATAATCTAACAAAAAACTTTAACATACAAAACATAAGACGATAAATAAGTTATTGAGCCATTAGGAATAGTAAATAGTCACTAAATTGAAACCATCAAATTGTGTTCAGGTAAATGACATTCCTGCAGAAATGAAATGCTTAAACCCAGTATACAAGAAAGTTACAAGTAAAATCTCTAAAAAAAATGTTCACGCCAAGTTTTCTGGCATTTAGCAAACAGAAAAGCAGAGACAGAACCGAACCTGCTTTCTGTGGATCTGCAGTGCAGTTTGAGTATCAAGCATTTTCAATGACTTTACACAGAAGTGAAGCACTTTTCAAACCTTCAACAAATGAAGGAAATTCAAGCATTTTTATGAGTCCTGCTGAAGTGACCGTCACTGACCTGTCAGCAGACAGACCGGCTCCCGAATCGAAGGCTCTGGCCACTACGATCATAGAAGATCTGTCTCCCGCCTCAGCAGCCTGGAGCAGATACTTAAACCCCTTCATCCTGTTTCCTGCATTATCCTGTCAGCAACACACGCGAAGTGGGAACAGACCTAAACCAGCTGTTGTCAGCTTCCGAGTGAAATAAGGAGTAAAATGAAGCTGTGTGTGTTTTTACCTCCACCTCCATGTCTGGGAGAATGTGATGAGGCAGCTGCAGGTAACATTTTCCCAAGGCTACGATGGCCTCCAGCTCTCCGCACAGGGCGGCTCTTTCCAGGTGGAACATGGCCGAGTCCTGATCCCACTGCTCGTCCTTCTCACAGAACCGGCCCGCTTCGTGGTAGCGCACCATGGCCAGGTGGACCTGGGCAGCAGAACCAAACAATGACGGAAAGCACAGGTTTGGAAATAAAAATGGTGAAATGCATTCTGTCAGTTGTGCTAGAATGTGTTGGATGGAGCATGACGTTTCTCATGAGGTATTTTGTTTCCTTTGTTTGTTGTAATGTTTAGGCCTGTCACAATAACAAATTATGCCGGATGATAAATTGTCTCAGAAGTTATTTCTATAAATGATAAAATTGTTGCTTGGAAACCATTTTTTAAATAATAATGATGCAAGAACACATTCATGGACTCTCTGTAAACAAAACTGCCCTTCAAAATAAGGGCTGGTTGAGACCCAATCACCAGACTGAAGACTTTTATCATCCATTGAGTTTGTTTTAATTTATCATGTGATTAATTGATTTATTGATTGTTTGACAGGCTTAGTAATGTTGTAAACTTACTTACTAAAACGCAGCCAATATGAATCTGAATAAATGTGGTGTTCTTGGGTTTACCTTTCCCAGGATCGACTGTCCGATCTTCTTCTGCAGCAGAGCGTTCAGACGCTCCACCTCGGTGGCCACGCAGGAAGGTCGGTGGACGTGGGCCCGAGACGAGTGGAAGAAGCTCCACTTCTCATCCGTCAGCTGAGGAGAAACGTCCAACCAAGATAAGAAGAAGAAAAATACCCAGAAACCTACTTATGACCAATTCTGATGGAGTCCAGGGAGCGACAAGCAGCAGGCTTTGAGCTGAGAGCTGCAGAACAAACAGGAAGCACACAGAGAGCAACTGGAGGTAGATGGTGTTTCGTTTCCACGAATCATTTTATTGCGATTCCAAATATTTGTCCGCACTGAAACAGCTGCACACGTCTTTCTGCGCGATAAAAAATATGCAAATGCAAAGCATCCTGGAACAGAAAAAGCGCTTCAGAGGAAACAGCTGCCTTATGAAGACTACGTGCAGATAATCACCCCTTCGTTGCAGGGACTTTGAGAGTATAAATTCGCTGAGACTCTCGGAGGAGCCACCATCTTCCTCTAGTCACGGGAGGGAAACGACGGAGAGGAGTAGGAGCCATGTTACGGGAAAGTGGAGGAGAGGCAAATGTGAAAACATGACGATGAGTGAAGAAGTTAGGAGTGGCTAATGAGAATGAAAATGATTCAGGGGAGGAAAGGATTCACATTTTGCATTTAACTTGGTTTGTTTACCCGTCTGATGCTGTCGTCATCCGACTCAGAAACAAGTCTGTAGCGGTGATGGACCTGAATGATGACACACGAATTATAAATCCGAGAAAACTAACTTCATCAGAGTGGAAATGATCATCAACTACTTTCTACTGGCATATAAAGACTGAAAAACACCAAATTACAGAAGGAATAAAACACAGTAAATAAGCCAAAACTACAAAAATAAACATTTTACATTGAAGCAGACCTAAAGTGGCATAATTAAGCTTCACCTGGTTCAAATTTAGTAAAATAATGATATTAAAAAAACACAAATTGAGCTACTTCTGCTTTATATTTATTAATCAGATAAACAAACAAATTCACTATTTTTTTTTTCAAATAAAAATGAAAAATCTGCATAATGGACCAATTTTTTTTTATCCAATTAATAGATTATCAGAACAAGTGACAGATTAGCTGATATCTAGAATAATGATTAGTTGCAGCCAGTCCTAAAGTTAATCTGCTGGAGCTGAGAAGAGTCAGGAAGTTAAATGTCTGTGTTATTGAAACCCAAAAGGTTTCTTGTCTGTCAGTTTCATTTGAACTTAAAAATCTAATTTTATTGATGTTAAATCAAAGAAAGGTTAAGTTGAAGTCTTTACCCCGTCGACATGATCATTAGGATCCCCTTCACTCCTCCTCTCGCTCGGGTAGCCGCTGTCTCCGCCGCTCTCCGAGTCCTGCAGACAGGAAACAAAGTGTTGACTTGTGTGTGGGGGGGAAAAAAAGCCAGAAAAGAGATAAATCAGGAACCAAAGGGAGACTTGGAATTTTCCATTTTATTTTCAATCTTTGATGAAACTTAAAACTGAGGAAAAAAAAAAAAGAAATCAATATATTTTAAGAGTTGTAAACGGACCAGCTGGTACGTATAATGGAGTGATGTTTCAGGACATTGTTTTCACAAGCAGCAGCGCCACAAGCTGAGCTTCTCCACACAAGCATTGTAGCGAGTGATGAGCTTTTCCACTAATCAGCTTTGGACCCATGCAAAGCCTCCTCATCCAGGAGGCCTAACTGCTGTTTGTTTGCTGGCCTGCACACTCGCACATATCTGCAGGGTGGCAATGAGAGCTGAATACCCATAATCCTCTGTGTGTGGGAGAAGGCATTCAGGCAGAGACAACAGGGAACATTGAAAACCCTCAGCAGGTGCGTTTTCAATCAGTTTAGCCTCCAGAGACATGAAAACATAGAGATGCAATATAATAGGATCGTTACATAAAATTACAAATCCATTCATTCAATAAATGCAACTTTTAAGTGTTTCTATAATGCTTAAATAATGTGTTACATGCAAAAATTAAATATTCATTTATAGTTTATTTTATCTGCCAGCCTTACACATTAGAGTCAGTAGGTGGCGCTAACACTGCTATGGGAAAAAGTGATGAAACTGCAGTTTCATCACTTGTTAGGGACACAGTGACAATTTATATTATTATGAATAAAAAGTAAAGAAAATATTGAATAGCTAAATATAATTATTAAATGCTGAGCTAATTCTATATGGCAACAACTCCTTCAGTTATATATTTTGATTCTGAAATGTTCAATTGTAAATTAGCATTCAAATAATTATACATACAATTTTGTGTTTTTTTAATAATGTCTTGATTAACATTTTATTGAAAGTACTGTTTGTGTGGTTAACTATGTTTTGTTCCCAGTACAATGTGAGAACTTTAAGTTTTAGCGAGCTCTCATTTATGACGTCAATTAAAGTAAACAAAACCAAAAATAACCACTAAAGTTGACAGATTAATTTGATATCAAAATCTTTAAGGTTTTTGTATTGACACAAATGAATTAAAATCAGATTTTGAGACCCAAATAAATGAATGTCCAAGCAAAATGCCACGTTGATTAACCCGAGGTACAAGAATTGGAATTTCTATAACTTGAGATAATGTTTGTGTTGTTCATTTGCAGCTCACGTTTCTGTCTCCAGTTCAATTCACCTTGTGATCAGCTGTGTTGTTGTTCAGCCTGTCGTGTTCGTACATTCCAGAAAGAGACAAGCCTGGAAAACGCAGTACAGAGTTAAAACCAGTCACAAATGGACTCCATTTAGTTAATGGATGCTTTTGCCAGGGAAAAAAAAAAAAAAAAGCAGGGTTAGGGATGTACCCGAAGAGGATTTGCCCATGGATCCAGGTGCCACTATGGGGGAGAACGGGAGGCTGAGAGGCGAGCAGGGGATGGAGTCCACGTCGCTCGCGCTCTCGTCCGCAGATGAGGGCTCGGACAGGCGGGACAGCAGCGGAGGGACGCGGCTGGCGGAAAAGGTGCGGACGCGAGGCGAGCCGCAGACCTCCTCGCAGCCCCTCAGGACCGTCTTAGCCGACTTCTGGGAAAAAGCGAGAAAAAAAACTTAGAGGCAAAAGAACTAAGATAACTCACATTAGTGGGGGAAGAATGTTGCATTGGAGTCCTAACATGGCCACAGTAAACAGCAGAAAATCTAGTTAAAGTCCAGTCCATTTTAAGCCTGAATAGCTGCAGGGATAAACACCAGGAGTCTTTTCCAGCATCTCATCTAAATGTTTTTTGAAACAAAAATTAACCCTCATTAAAGGGGTTAAAAAGAGAAGCAGCCTTTTTACCCACAGCTTTGCGGATGTCACTTGTGCATCAGATTTACAGGCGTACCAGAAACACAACACAAAGGTTCCAGCTCGGGACTTTGTATGTGAAAAACAACAGATCCAATTAAGATTTTTAACTTGTTAAAATCTATATATCTAATTAAATATTAACCGTTTTTCTGTACTTTGGTTCAGTTTCCAGACTTTGGTAGGATTAATGTGGTAAGCTGTGGTTGATGTAACCAGCTGTCAGGAATCTGTCAGAGGACAAAAATGGTAAAATTACCAGAAGTTTGTTGGTGCAGTCCAGCTGGGAGGCCTCTGGCTCAGAAAGGTCGAAAGGCGTCAGGCCCATGCTCTTGCAGATCTTGTTGCACAGGTGGGAATGGAAGAACAGAGCCATGCCTCGCACACCTGGAATGTTATCAGATTGAGGAATTCCTGTTGCCAGTAGGAACTAGCTAAATCTGAAAAAGATAAGAAACATACCGAGATTTCCATCTCCGAAATCCGTCCCCTTCTCTGTGTGGATCTGAGGGTCCGTGTAGAGATCGCCGACTCCCTGGATGTCGACCACGATCAGCTGGTGGCCCGAGCGCTCGAAGGTGAAGTGACTGAACGCCTGATGGACGAAAGATTACAGCGGACTTCAAACTCACATAAAGACAGTTCCAAAATCAGCCTTCTATTACCTGAAGAACATGTTCAGTATTGAAGGACTAATGTTTGAACGAGTTCTAGAGAAACTCGTACACTTTAATATTCAGTCACCTTGATTACTGCAATTATGTCTTCACAGATCAATAAGACTTTTACAACTGATCCAGATTTATTTCTCACTGAAACCAGGAAAACGGAGCGCATCACCCCAGTTCTTCCTATAGCTCAGTGTATTTCAGAGAATAGACTTTAAAATACTTATGTTAGCTTATAAGTCACCCAATGGCTTTGCACCAAAACATGCCTGTGGGGTTGTTTGTCCAGGGCGCCAGGACCACCTCTGGATTTTCACATCTGCTCACTATATGATGCGTTTATAATGGGGGGTTTTTTGTGCTTTCGTGATAGAAAGCACCTTAATCATAACAAAGCGTCTTCTAAGGAAGATGTAGCATTTCTCACCTGTGGAGTCAGTCGGATATTGTCGTCCCTCACAAAGCCCGAGTTGGAGTTGTACTTGATGTACTTCCCTTCGATGTAATGCTCCAGGTGGAAGAGCGGTTTTCCCGGTCTGTTCGTCATCTCCACCACACACATCTGCATGATGTCCACCTGAAATATTTTTTAATAAATCAGGGTTTCTGCAGGTTTCACCACATCAAACGTAAGACTTTTTAAGACAATTATGATGGGAATTTTACACCTATATATTCACAGAAATGTACGGACTTGGTGCAGCTAACCAGCGATAAATTTTTGTACTTGTCCATGATAGACGCAAACAGCTAGTCGGCTAGTCCAGTGCAACCAAATGTCTCAACCGTCTCAAGTCACAGAATGCAATGAAGATGTCTGAGTGCAATCCATACTTTTGCGTGTCAAACTACAAAATGTATGACCTGGGAATAACGTATTAAAGGCCAACTTACTTTTTGAAATGAATTTAGGGCCTTCACTTTAAATAGAGAAATAATTTACAAGGCATAGATTGTTATCTTCTCCCTGCGTAGAGATGGACATTAAATGTTCTTCTACCTGTTTGGGAGGTCTGTGGCGGTTGTACTCCTCCCCCCAGAGTTTGGCCTCCATCTGCAGCCGGACGTCCTCAAAGTAAACTTCTCTGTCCACGGTCTCCATGTACCGCTTGGCAACATAGTTGGACGCCGACTTCCAGTTGCTGCTGTGTGAGAAGTTGGACAACTTCTTGCTGGAGGGGAAACAAAACGGAAATGCATACTTGAATACAGAAATTTATGTTAATTCCCATAAAAATAAAGAGATTTCAGATATTTCATGCAAGCCTAAGATTGACTGGTTTTGATTTTCCACATTACTGAGGAATAACACGTTGAATAAAGATTGTTTTTTATGAATTAGGGGTCCAAGTGAGCAAACGGTAAACCACATTGTTGAAAAGCTTAAGAACCCTTTATTTATTCTTATTAAGATAAGCCACGCCTACTTGACCACACCCAGTTATTCTGTTTTAATTTATGCAAAACTTTCCAATAAAATCTCACCATTGTAAAGTATTGTCAAATATTGCAATACTTTAAGCAAGGATTAAGTTGGACAATTTTTATAATCTCAGAAATGGTAAAGAAATGTTCTGTGTTAGCTAGCTAAAACCTTATTAGGGCAGAAGTAGTAATATATATTTAAATGAGACTCATGATCAATAAAACATAATCCCCCCAATAGGGGGCGCTACAATGTTTAGGCAAATTCCTTAGTGATGTTTTGGTTAAACATTGTAGTAAAGTAAATCCACTAAGATAACATCTAAAACATTGTCACAAATTAACAAAGTAGCTTTATAACAAGTTTATAAATCAGATCTTTGTTCTAAAAAAGCTCCATAAAACATCTGCTTGAGCAAATGAGCTCAGATTCTTAAAATATAAGCCCATAATTTTAAGTAATGTTTGTGTGTTATTTAATTTAACAAGTCCAAAGAGATTTATGGATACGTAAAATGTTTGTGGCAGCTGTTAAATATCAAGTGAAGCTGATTGAATGTGTTACTATATGTTAATCCTAATAAACATGGAAAAACATTTTTTTTTAGTTAATTCCTAAAATTATGGGTCAATTCTGCCATTCCAGTCATGGTAAGACATGTCAGTTTTAAATTTTAATATAAGTTTCAATATAATTATTTTGGATGTAAATTAAAGGACATTTCTGAAAACCAGTGCATGTCGCACACAAAGGTGCACTAAAAGCAAGAAGCTAATAGTCAGGAGTAATTTGGCAGACTTGGTAAGGAGGCCTTTCATAACTTCTTGCACTTGTGGTTTAATATCTTTACTCAGAAAATAAACAAGGCAGGGCTTTTAATTTACTTAAACAATACACATTTGGGGAATCAATTTCATGGGATTACGGCCCGAACTAAACTCAAGGTCCTATCTTTAGAGTTGTAGTCTAAAAATACGGCGCCATCAGCAGCAGCGGTCCCCACGAGTTGGAGCAGGAAGTGCAGGGAATATGGGTCAGCGATCCATCTCTGTTGTTTTTATATTGACTCGACGTCCCACGACTCGAGGAAAAGGAAACATAATGTGGAGGAGTATTCTAACTTACGCTCTGAAACACTCCCTCATGGCTCCTTTCCCAAAGGGCTGTGAGAAACCAGACAGAGGAGAAATTAATGTGCAATTTGCTATTTTTATTTTTTATTTTTGAGTGGGACAACAAAGTCCCACTGAACAACCAAATGAGACAGACAGGAAAAGATTGTGAACATAAATACTTAAGGATTTATTGTGCTTTTTGTGTTTAGTAAGACTTAATTCTATGCAAAATGTAAATTTTACTCTACATAAGACTTTTCAAATGGAAAATAATTTGAAAATATGCAATGCAGACAGCCATAATCAGTAAATTAGTATGCATTCGATGAGACCCATTTGTCAGATTTAAAGCACCTTTTAGAAATAACCTTTAAGCAGGTATTAAACATACTTTTTGTTAAATTAAGATTACATTTCTGTATTAAAATGTTTTATTGATCTGATGTAAGATTTGAATCTTAAATATTTTTCCATCAACTATAAGCAGAAAATCATCACAGTTGACTGGATTAAAGGCCAGTATGTGTGTAATTATCAATAAAATGTGTTTCACTTTGTTATTGAAGTAACTTTTCAATAACTTAATCACTTTAACCTGGACCAAACCTAATAATGGTAATTACACTTTTCCTACCCGCAAAACAAAATGATTTCTTAAACATTTCATCGAATTTCAAGTTTTAACTTAGGAAAGCCGGATATTTTTCAAAGCTGGTGCAAAATGCTTGGGGAGAAGCGATACCTGCGCCCCCATCTTGACGTGGATCTGGTCTTGAGCCCATTCTCCTGTGATCGCGCTGTACCTGTGAAAAAGACAACACAACTTTTTAAAAAAACAAAGCGTATTTTTCCAAGTATATTCATCATTTTCATAGTTCTGATAACATACAGAGGATTAAAGCCTCGCTGAAAGTCACAAAATGTTGATCTGACCAGGTTGCAAAGATGGCGTGCATTTTGTAAATGAGAGGAAGTAAAAAAAAAAACATCTGTCATTTCCTTTTATGGCAGTTTTGCAAACACTGGTTTCAAAGTTACAAATTAACAAAACGCAGAAGGCACAAATACTAACAAGATGACTGTTTTACTTGCATTTAATAAAAATTAAACTTGTAATTAAGTTTGGAACATTACATTTGGCCCTAAATGGATTTTGATGGAGACTCAGTTGTGTTTTATGTGTTGGACACACCTGAGTTAACTAAATACAACCTATGTCCATAAAACAACAAAATAGTTACTCATCAAAAAACTGACTTATTATTTCAGTAAAAAGTGGCAATAAAAGCAATATCTAAAGCCAAACAAAAGTAGAAATCCTGTCAACACTGAAATAAAGCAGCCAATCAAAAGAGAAAGAGAGTCTGGAATTAAAGAGACAGAAATTTACTTTGTAGAAAGATGACGATTTTATGAGCAAAAAAACCCCCCAAAAAATCATGCCACACCATTTACAAGAACTGCAACGCACTCAGGCTACGATTGCTTCTGTGCCGCATGACTTCTTCTATGCAGAGCTTTACTATTTCTAATTACAATGTTTCAACACTAAATTAAAGGGAAATTCTGTAGCAGACATACGCCGCTCTGCAAGTTAGAAAACATACTGAAACACTTGTTTCTTAAAAGAGAGCATTTGATGCTTTTCTTTGTCATATTGCAGTTCAAAGCAAGTAACTCGGCCGAGCGATTGAACCCGGCGACCCTGCTCTACAGTGAGACAAAATATATCTGTTTTATTTACCCACCTGTTACTTAATATCACCCTTCCACACCTGCTACACCACTGACCCACTTTCCTTTCTCAGATTACCGATTCCCTCCTTGTACTTTATTTATGTTTGCCAAGCGCCGGACTTTGTCCACAGCTCATTATCTATTCTTATCAGGGAGCCACATGACTCATCTGCTCTCCTAAGTGGGTAAAACAAAAACAGAACGAAACAGGCAGGTTCTGGAAGCTCCTTTCTTTCCCTCCAAGGAGACATCATACTGACCGCTTTCATTTTGAACGATGATGTTTAGCTGGGAGCAAAGGGAGGAAAATCAGCCAATCTGCTGATAGAAAACTCCTTGGAGGTCTGTTTGTTTGCCTGAATTGGCAGAAAGTGTAGGTGGTTAATGAACCCTGCAGGATGGACAGACATTAGAAAGTACAAAGAGGAAAATACCTTTACAAATAGCTAATCTTCAAGCTGACATTAGGAACACAGAGTACCGCAGCAGTCGGGCTGCCGGGTGCAGAGAGGGGATGAGGTTACAGCAGGTAAATTTAGCGCACAGAAATAACACAGCAGGGCAAATCCCAGGCTCAGACAATCCCTCCACCCACAGGAACTCATTTCAAAATGCTCTCTGCATACACCCACATGCCTGGTGCATTCCTTCCACCCTTGATTAGGGAGCTAATAGCTGCCAAGCTGTCCTTTAATATCTGCGTGTATACTTGGTATCCCACCCAAATTGTAAGGTAATAATTTTAAGAAACAACTTGAGGAACAAGTTATTTTATGTTGTCAACAGTGGAGGCCAATGTTCTGACATTTGATCCTGGGATGTGAAACGCAGCCGGCTGCCAGTCGCAGGTCAACCTGCCCACGACGACCGCACTGGAGTTTGTAAACAAGCTACTGAATGACGGCGAAGTCATTACATCGACTTTTCTAGGAGATAAAATGTGTCAGCTTTGTGTTTACACATTGAAACAAGTTCAAAGGTCAAGTTTTCATGTAAATTACAACTGAGAGCTGCAGGAAAGTAAAAAATGGTATGCCTTTAACTGAATATAGTTTTGCACATTAAAAGCTTCTGATAGATTAGGAAAAGTGATGATGTGACTGATTCAACTGATGCATTACACTTCTTCAACATTTTGCCATGCTGCAACCACAAACTCAAAGTGTTTTTTGTGTTTGTCTGCTGCATAAAACTTCAATAAGAGTGCGAAGAAACTGTAAAAATCTGAAAAGTGTGGCCTGCATTTGCATTCTGCCCCGTTGAGTCAATTCGATTTGTTGCGATCAAGGCTGCAAGTTCGGACTTGACCAGCTTTGCACATCCAGGGATTTAAATTGTTGCGAGTTTTTGTTTTGCAAAAAATAAAAACAGTTCAAGCATCCCACAGCACAATTCTGCCATCGCCATGTTCCACAGTGGGTATAATGTATATAGGATTGGTTTTGCCTCATAGGATTTTACATGTTGGCAAAAAAGTACAAATTTAGTTTCAGATAAGAAGTGCAACTTATTCTATTTGTTACTTTACATAATTATCCATCTACCCACTATAGTAATGCATGCCACAGTTTTCAGACTTTTATTAGCATAAAAATATCATGTGCTTCTTTCACCCTCCACAACTGTAATACACTCTGTTTCAGTCTTTTACATAAACTCCCAATAAATACTTTGTAGTGACAAAAGGTTGTAAGGGGCTATTAATACTTTTGCGTGGGACTGGATTCATATTCAAGCTGTGCACAACGGTTCGTTAAGAAGAGGAGGACAGGAAACGTTTCAGCGAAAAGCAACACAGATCCTGCACAGAGGTGAATAAACGGTGAGTTGTTCTGACCTGTAACGAATGCAGGGCTCAGTTTCTATGTCCTCCAGGTGGAACTGCGCCCAGGGGTCGGGCATGGCTCGGGCCTTCTCTATGGCGTTTATCCATGCTGCCTGCGGCAGACAAACAGTTTAGTCTCTGACATGTAAATCCCTGTTTTTCATACAGGCTCAACAGGAGATTGAAATCCTCACAAAGATGCTCATTTTGCACAATGAAGGTAATTCTTGGCATATTCTTTGCCTTTTCTGAACTTTATCACATCTTTCCCCAGGAATACAGCCACATCTCAGTGTTCACCTTGGTAAAGATGTGCACAACAACAACAACAAAAAAAACTGTTATTATGAGGAATTGATGACCCCAACATGTCAGTCTTTATTAAAGTTTTCTATTAGTAAGGTTTAGTTTGTTCTGAGTGGAAATAAAATGAACAAAAGTCCTCATCAAGCCCTTTCTGACACAGTAGACGAAAGGGCAAGTTTAGCAGGTAGATATTTTTATTTAATTTGGATGAGAGGTTTTTATGCGTTTGAACAGAAACTAAAAAAATTTAAATTGAGATTATAGGGCTTTTTAGCTCTTTATAGGGTGCAAATAAATGGTAGAATGTGCAAGCATTATAATAAAGTAAAGGTGAACATTTAAGCAAATCCACTGTCCACAAATTAAAGTAAGAACTACCAAGTGTTAAATAACTCTTAATCTCATTTGAATCTGTTGCTAAGCACGGGTACGTCTTTCTGCACGTCTCCCTCGTGTTCCTCTCCCCGGTGATCAGTTTCAGAGCGACAGATTTACACTACGAGAAAATCATGTGCTCAACATCATCGTCTTACCAAGAACACGTCAGGAGCCGTGTTAAAAACATTACGGCAAACATCGGTGACGACACTGTAGCGTGATGTAAAGGCGACATGCAGAAGCATCCAAACATCTGGAGCTTCAGCACATTTCTCACAATGCGACCACAAACTAATAGACAAACACATAGAAATGACTATGTTCAAAGTGGAAAGAATAAATAGTGTTCACATCTTTATATGTGGCACATATTTACATTTATCTCCATTTACTCTGATATTCCTAAACAGATTCCAAAGCAACCGGTCAGGGATAAAGTTGTGGAGATGTTTAAAGAAGAGTTAGGCTGTAAAACGACGTCACAAGCTCAGAATATGTCACAAAGAACTACTCCACCCATCATCTACAAATTCACAGCCTAAACAAATAAAATCAAACAAGGAGAGCATTGATTAACCCTAACCCTGACCCTAACCCCGACCCTAAGCAAACAGTCTTAACCATTACTTAAGTGTCTGGAGAGATCCAGGGCCACAGCGGAGGAACCTGTCAAATTTCCATGCATAATATTAAGTTTGGTTGAAAAAACTGGAATTGCAGAAAAGCTTTAGCTTATTGACACTATCAGTGACACGTGGTGGTGGCAGCATCATGCTGCGGGATGCTTTTGAAACTTAGAGATGAATCGTTTGAGTTAAATATTGGGAAACCTGTTGCAAAATACTTGAGATCGCCTAAGATGTAGGGATTCAGATCAAAATATATTGATGTTTCAGAACGGTCTAGTCAAAGTGCAGAACAAATCTCTGCTAGGAATTGAAAACCCTCTCCATCCAATATGAACTTGATTCATTTAGTAAAATCAAAAGTTTTTCAAGCAATGCAAACCAGGTGGAAAGATGGTTCTGACCAGGTTGGGGAATTTCATGCAACTCTTTCCAGAAAACTTTGTGTTACTTCACAATATACACGACTTTGTGATGGCTTAGCATTTAAAGTCTCAGTAAAATACTGAAGTTGTGATGTAGCAAAATATAAAAAGGTTCAGAGGGTGTGAGTACTTTTTGAGGCACTGCAAGAATAATTTCTTGTTGTTCACGCTACTCATAAATAGACGATTAATAAAGAAAATTACAGTGTGAAAATGTATGCATCCTGAAAGAAGAGGAAGATGTGAAGCGGGATTTGTAATGAAGCAATCATCAGTCAACATGACGATGAGTAAATTAGAAAAGGTGGAAACCAGCAAGAAAACAAAAAAAGCAGGGAAAAGGGCTGCGAACTGCAGAGCAGGGAGGGAAGAATGGAGGCGTGGATGGTCGCTGGCAGAGGGAGAGGAAAGTGTAACTTGAAACTCCGAAACATACCCTTGCGCTCTCAGAGATTACAGTGTACGATCGATGCTCTGCCTGGTTTTCATGCTATTTAGAGAAGGCAAAGAAATCGGATAGATTCCATTAATTATCCAATACAAAAACAAATCAACAAACATCAATAAGTAGAAAAAAAGATATAAAATCAAACAAAAGTCCATTCAATCCTACTGACGACAGCTGACTGGTGGGGCGTTCTCCCTGATAAGCAGCAGTGAATAAACTCTTTATGTGCAGCCTTGCTGCTGATCTGGAGGGCCGAGCAGCAAGAGGCGTGTTTACATACTAATACGAGCTGAAACCAACCCTCTGGTACTTCCTGTTCTTCTCAAAAAACAGTACATTTTAAGATGAATGGCCCGCCTCCCCTGCGGTAATCACATCCAGAGTACACACACTACAAATACGGCACGTACTGGGTGGGTGTGTGCAGACATGCACGAATCATCAGTCCTTTTAAGGGAAATGTTCGAAGACTGCAGAACTAAACTGTACTTCATGCTAAGCAAAGCAATCATCTTGCTAATTTCAATATATGCGGACATCTTTCTGAGCTGCTCACCCTGTATAGGAAGTTGCTCTTTGGAAGTGAATTTGACAGCTGCCGCGTGTAAACCAGGTCTTTCAGGTAGTTGCAAACTTCTTTAGCAGAGTCGCACAGAAGAGGCGAGATGAAGTGTTCCTCGTCTTCATCGTCGTCGCTGGCGTTGGCGTCGCTGGTGTTGGCGTCGCTGAGCGAGCGAGCCCGGTGTTTGATGCCGTTTCTCTGAGCGGAGGGTCTCTGGGCGCTGCCCTCCTCCTCCATGCTGAACATCAGGTCGTCATCCATGATGCCTGCTGCAGAGAGGCCAGTATAAATGTGTTTGACATGCAGGGAGTAGAGATGCTGCACTGAACTTCGTCACATCAGGACCACGCATGGAGGGAAGGAAGTCTCTCCATTATCCGCTCTGCACTTAAAACATAAAATCCTAACAAGTGCGTGTTCTGAGGTTCATCATTGTGTTGCTGCACAAATTAATTACAATAATTCAGCATAGTTCAGAATTCTGTGTATTTTTCATTGTGATTTGATCTGCTTTAAAGAACCAGAAGAAATAAAAGAGGAAAATGTGCTGCATGTTTTGAATCTGATTTCACTTTAACTCAGTAAAAATGTATTAAAAGACCCATTTTAGTGGGAAATCTTAGTTTTGGTGATTCTAATAAATAGGGAACAGAGATTATCCAGAATTTAATCAGATTTTCCCCAATCAGAACCAATCTAGGGGAAAAATCGGTTTCTGTCAGATTGTTTGGTGCATCTCCAGCAGGCAGCCATCTTATTTTAAGAGCAAAACAACTCTGGACTCTGCAGAAACTGCATGCTATGCATAAATGTGGTGGTCATTACAGAGGTGGCAGCATATTACAAATGGTTCTCTTCAGTCAGACAAGGAGCATGCACTCACGTCTCTTATGAACGGTATTTACATTCTTGAACAATCAGCTTGTTGTCAAACCAACGGTTAACAATGCAAACCCCGAAATACTTTGCCTGTTGTCTAATGTCACACAATCCAGCAGTTATTACAGTCAGCATTAAATTGAATTGCCATGCTAATTTAGCTCCACGCTGTCAAATCCACGAATAAAATGACAAACCTTACAACTGGGAGCACATAAGACTTCTTCTGATTACAGTGGCAGATCAACCAGCCTTCCTGTTCTTCCTTCCTCAAAGGTTCTCGTTAGCAAACAGACGCAGAAGATCTCATGAGCAGCGATTGATAATCTCCTCCCATAACAAAGCGAGTGTTTACAGGCTCTCCGTTGAAACCTGAAGGTCCGAGGACGTGTCTTGTACCGCCGTTGGATGCAGAGCCTCCACCACGACGGGGTTCCTGCGCACGTACCACAGCAAAATGTTCTTTTCGGTGGCCACGCCCCCTGCGTCCCTGCCGCGTTCGGGTGCTGTCGGAAATATGGGCTCTGTCAGAATTTTTGAAGATTTATGAAAACAAACCCGAACCGACCGCGTAAACTAGACAGTTTTAATCACGCGAACATGCATTGTACCAAACCCGGACTGAATAAAAAGAAAATGGTAGCTTTTACGGCATAAGAGCGATCAGGAGAACACCATGTTCCAGTGCAAGACTCGTGATAAACAGGGAGTGCAGCCAGTAACTGTCCAACCCCACTAGCAAATGTTCGTTACTTACTGTACAGAATAGCTGCAGCAATGTTTGCAGTCACTCCTGACAGAACTCCCTGTGGGAAAGCAGATCATTTGAATCGGCTGCTGTTACATAAGGCGTGTTTATATAATGACAGAAGCTATATTTAGAGAGAATGCAAATTAATAATAAAGGCGATTTTCAGAAAAAGAAGAAGAAGAAGCAAATAACCGCTTCAATGGGGTTTATGAAGAGTAGTGATTACTCCAAGTGTTAAATTTGAACACAGAGTAATGTACGTCCTCTGCAGTCTTGAAATACCAAATACCAATAGTTAACTGGATAATTAATACTGGGGAGAATCTCTGAGTACATACTCTAATCAATCAGTCAATTAGTCAACAAACAGCTGAATGATTTAACGTCACCATGAACTATTACATTACTTAGTGTTCACATGAGAAAAGGCAGCAGAATAAACAAAGCTCTTGTGTAAACTGTCCCTAAAATATACATTTCAAGGCTCTATAGCAAATTAATTTACAGTTTTACTCCCTTTACAGAAATACTCGTTTGCTTTAAAGTAGTTGCAATTTTGAAATCATATTTCCTTTTGTTTTTTCAGCCTGATCATAAAACAAAAAGTTATAACTAAGAGGCCATTAATTTCTCATTCCAGTTAAATGTTATTATTTCTTCACAGGCACACGTTTTCTCTTTTTCCAAACTGCTGTGGTTCATTTTAGTCAGTCTGGTCTGCTTTGGATCAGAAAAATATCAATAGTTTGCAAAACACAATAATTATTACTCACGGTTTCATTCACCTGTTGCTGAACTGTAGAGGTTTTCTTTTCATTTGGTGGTTCACTACGTAAATAAGACCTTTTCTTTATTGCAGCGACCAAATGAAAACAATAATCTCAAAAGATCCATGAAAACGTTTTATGACCAGGTAAACGCTGTGTACCATTAAAGCAGAAGGTCATCTTGTAGAAAAACCTTTCAGGGTTTATATTTTCTGATACGGTTTTATACAGTGGAGGGAGGCGATCGTGGCGGGAAGGGTAGCGTGGCCGAGTGGTCTAAGGCGCTGGATTTAGGCTCCAGTCATTTCGATGGCGTGGGTTCGAATCCCACCGCTGCCAGAGCTTTTGTCATAAATTTCCCACTGCAGCAGAAACAATAACAATGTGTTGGTTTTTGTGACATCTCACAATATCAGATTGTGCACTGCTACTGAATAATATACCAAATCCTGTGTTTCAGCTTTTGCTTACTATAGCATACTGTCCTATACTACTTACTCGCACCAAGCACTAGAGCCATCTAGTGGCCTTGTGTTAAATGGAAAGTAAAGTATGATTTGAAGGTAAACATATGTCCACATAGTGATTTAACTTTGGCACAAATCATTCAGATACCAAATAGTTCAGGTTTGAATATGCTATTTTGTAATCATCCAGTGCCTTGCACAATCAACCCAAAGGAAAAACTGTAAAATAAAAGGACGTTATTATACAAGTTTTTTTAAATGACTTGCAAAGTGAATATATTCAATCCCTTTAGTATAACATTCTTAATAAAATCCAGTTCAGTGAATTGTCTTCAAAAACCTTCAAAATGCAAGTAGCTGTGTTTTGAGTATCTGGTGCTCACATGTCAACAAACTCTGGAATGAATTATAAAGCAATTTCTATTTTATTTCTATCAAGCCGATTTACTTTAAAGGAAATTATTCCAGCAAATCCTCCTCTTTTAGCCAACAAATCTTACACATACGGATGTATAAATGTTTTCGTCATATTGAAAATCTAACTTAATATTTCAAAATCAAATAAAGAGAAAAGTGTGAAGATCAAATTTATTGAAAAATAAGAAAGCTATTGCACAGAAATGTCAACATTCAAAGAGCTTCCATTGCATTTTTTAGCACATATGAGTCCTTGCCAAGATCACTGCTTTAATATTATATGGTTAGTAATATTATTCAGACACTCAGGTTCTATTGTTCAAGTGCTGACCAGCCACAAACTGCATTTTCTTGATAGCCAGCTGGGTGTCTTCTGGGGATATCCCAAGATGCCATACTGCCCTGATGGAGTTCTCATAATGAGGGTACATGAGAACCCGGACTCCCTGCCCCAGAGCTGCCTCTTCCCCCTCCCCGACCTGACCCATGCGGGCACAGACCTCCTGGGGACTCAAGGCAGGATCCTTTATTCTGAAACGCAGGATGTTGGTCTCCACAGCCGACATGTCCACGTCAAACAGGGAAGGCTGGCAGTCGCGCAGGGCTGGTAGAAGGAAAAACACAAATAAATTAAGAGAAATGTTTATTTATTTCAAATATGTGCATGTCAGAGGAACATTTAAATGAATTTTTACTCCATGTGACAAATTCTACTCTTTCCAAATCATATGTTTAGCTAATTTATTATTATGCATTATACAACATGCTGACTATGTACAGTATCCTGAAATAAATCCAAACATGTTCAGCAAAACAATCTAAAGCAAAAATCTTTTCCTGTTCTGTGTAATGCATTACTACGCCTGTCGCGATAATACATTTTGTTGGACGATAATTTTTCCCAAACGTTATTGTAATTAACAATATCAAACAAACTTTGTAAGTGATATATTTGAAATGATATAACAATGCAAGAACACATTCTCAAAGATCAATAAACTTTGAATTCTAGTGAACATTTAACCCTGGAACAGGAAGACATTTTAAACATCCAAAATGAAAAAACAAAGTGTCTAGTTGAGCCCAAAGCACAGGAGTTGTTGAGATTTTGGTTGAAAGACAGAGAATGCAAATTGAAATTTATGGAATTTTAATTTATCATGTGATTAATTGACTTATTGCGACATTCTAATCCATTTCATGTACACGTCACATCTCATACTTCCCGTCATATTGAATCTACAGCACTGCCACAACAACACCCAGATTCATTTATCTTTTTCTGGAGTACAGGATGGTGAGCCACGCACCCAGAGCAAAGGTTTTGGCATTGTGGTGATCTTCCTCAAGCCGTCCTACCATCTCCAACAAAGACAGTTTTCCGGCTGCTGCAAGGACACCAGCCTGTCGCATCCCCCCACCTAAGGCTTTGCGGCAGCGTACCGCTTTGGATATGAAGTCCCGAGGTCCGGCCAGCACGGTGCCCACCGGCGAGCCCAAACCCTGAGACAAATAAAGCCGGGCAACGTCACACAACTCCATCTCTGGGAAAATCTACCTCACGACCCCCGAGACCCACCTTAGAGAGGCAGACGCTGACTGTGTGTGTGTGCTGCAGTATGGAGGACGGAGGCACGCCGAGGGCCACGGCGGCATTCATCACCCTCGCTCCATCCATGTGAACTGACAAGCCGTAGCGATCTGCTAAAGCACGAACCTAAGAGTGATCCACACGTTAGACTTGATGAAATCCCTGTTTCCTTGAGATACATGAAGAATAAATGATGCTATTTTAAGAACAACCTTAAAGGTTACCTATTACGCTTCCTTGAACACGTTAGCATAAGTTTATGGGCTATATTAAGCATGTTCATTGCATTTTTTGCACAGTATTTTATTCTGCTCAGTTCTGCCTAATTTGAGCTGCTTTCAGAATGAGTTGTTTGAGGGCCTCTTGTCACTTTAAATCTAAATAAACTGCTGCTGCCACCCCTCCTCCCCAACTCAACAGATATGCAATGATGCAACTGTATGTCTTTGAAAAGCATTAGTAGAACTGTCTGCATAACCAACAAGAATGCAAGCGATTCCTCAATGGTAAGTAAACAAACAACAACAAAAAAAAAAACAGTTGTTTTTTTCCAGCAGCCATTGTACATCAAATACGCTGGTAAAACCAGCTGACCAAATGTGCTGGAGCACAGCTTCTGTTGCTGGGTGACCGGCTGGGAATGGCTGGGCGTGGTACACACTAAAAAATGGTGGATTAAAAACAACCCCATTTGTAACATAGTGCTGGGTCAAATTTGGACCGACCCAATGCCGGGTTGGTTTAACTCAACTGGGTCGAATGGCTGGTTTGACCCAACACACTGGGTTATGACCACTAGCCAAAAGGCTGGGCTAAATTGGCCATTGCTTTAAGTTAAAATGATAAAAATTGGGTTGAAATTTATAACCCATCACAGGGTTTATTGTGCCACTATAATTGAATTTTAAAAAATTATTATTATAAAATTCACCATATAAAAACAATCTGAATATCTGAAAGCTACTTTAATTTTCATGCAATACATATATAAAGCCAGCATAATTAATTTACAAAAGTTTCAAAACATACAAGCAGTATGTTTGTATGTATAATTACTTATACTTATAAGTATAAGTAATTATACTTATAATAAGTAATTACTTATAATAAGTAATTATACTTATAATAAGTAATTATACTTATTATGTTTAAGTATAATTAAATCACTTCAAGTTATTAATTGGCTACAGCTCCAATTACCTATAGGTACTTTCAAACCTGAGTGCTGTTTATATTGATAAAAATGGGTCTGTACGTTTTATATAAAGTGCAATGCAAAGCGTTCATTCAGTACAAAAAGTGTCCTTTCTAAAGTCTGGCCCTGATTACAGCGGTAGTTTCTGAATAAAAAATAAATCCACATCATTCTAAAAACCTCCAGCGAAGCCTGTGAGAGGACACACACCTCCTGCAGGAAGGGCAGAGGCAGCACTCGTCCTCCCTGGATGTTGTGTGTGTTCTCCACACATATGAGGCGTGTGCGTGGGTAATGGGGGTCGGGGTAACCGTGCCGAATCTTGGACTCCAGCTGCTGCAAGTCAAATGTCCCATCAGGACGAGTGGTCACCGTGGTGGCGTGGACGCCGGCCAGCTGTGTCAATAGGAGGACGGAGTGTCCCTTTAAAGCGCAGAACACAACAGGAAACGTTTTCTCTGTCCTCTAAATCTCTCACCTGAGCGCTTCCTCCTTGCTCGTAGATGTGCAGGTGGGAGAGATCTCCCACAATCATCTCGTCGCCGCGCTCCCTGCAGTGCACCATCACTGCACAGAGAGACAGACATTTACACATCCGTCTCTGCTTCGTCCTGCGAATGAATGCTTACCTGCGATGAGATTACTCATGGTTCCTGAGGGGACGAACAAGGAGGCCTCCATCCCAAACATTTCTGCTGCAAGTTTCTGCAACTCTGCAGAAATCAGAAAAGTTCAGGGGGGAAAAAAAAAACAGTCTCAGTTTTTATTAGGGTCAGAAAAGCAAAGATGTCTGTATTTACTGCAGGTAAGCTAAATGTAAAGCTCTTGTTGCAACTCGTAAACTCAGTAAATCATTAGGTCCTATCAATCAGCTTCTTAGAAAGTTAAGTAAAATACTTAGTCAGTGCTTTTATAAACTATTCTACGCTTACAAATATAGTTTTTTCTCAATTCTCCTGCACATTTTTCACATTTTGTCACTTCAAAGCTACAAACTTCAATTTATCGTATTAGGATTTTATGTGACAGGCCAACAAAAAGTAGCACATACATGAAAATATAGTACATATGGACAATATGGCGCTTATTTATATTCAAAATAAAGTTGTCTGACATAAATTTAGAAGAAATAACATAATGAAGACCAGCAACAAGACAGATTGGGGAGGGTTAAGCCATAAAACATGCATCCCTACATGTCTTATGTGGGGATTTATTGTTATTAGATTATCAATATTGCAAAGAAAAGCTTGGACTACAGAAAATCAATGTGATGAATTCAGGCTCTTTGTGCTTGGAATATATTTGGTTGTTGCTAAAGCAGCAAAAAGAAAAGCTTTAGAATCAAGGTGGTACATTTATTTTAAAACTACTTGCAATGATCCTGAAGCAGAAAGAAACGACCACTTGTGAGCTCAGTAATTGTTTATCTATCACAAGTTGTTCATGTTTACCAATATTATCACTTCTTGCAGGTTTATCTAATAATATGCAGCCCTAATCAAAGCTCTATTTAATGCGCCATCTGGAAATCGTAAGGACAAATGTAGCAAAAAGTCCCAGAGATCCACAACTCAGGTTTGTTGTTCTCTTTACAAATCTGTCCTGTTAGCACTTCGCCACAGGAAACAGGAGGAAGAAATTCATTCAAAGAGGGTAAGCAGGATGGTGGCAGCATCATGCTGTGGGGATCCGTTTCTTAAGCAAGGAAAGAAAACTTTTCAATTAAATGCAACCATGTATTGGTCTATGAGTAAAACTACTGTCTGGATCCTTTGATTGGAATAATACTAAATAATAATATTTGTTTTGATCATCTTTAGCCTCTCCTGCACTCTCACCGTTCACTGTCGGATCCTCCCCCATCACATCGTCTCCGACCTCGGCCTGCGCCATGGCCTGGCGCATCGGCGGCCCCGGCTTGGTCACCGTGTCGCTGCGGAGATCCACCACCCGGACGTGAGACGCCTGGCCGGGTCCGGGGCTCCCAGGTCTCCCGGCGTTATAGTAGCTCCGCTTGGGATGTCCGAGAGCCGCATATTGCGCACTGAGCGGCTTCCGGCGAGAAAACGAGGCCAACGCTCTGCAGGAATATGCTTTCAGAAACATGATGCTCCTGTTTTAGTCATCTTCTCTGCAGGTGTTTACACGTTGAACTTTGAATCGGTGGTTTGGATCGATAATCATTGACTAACGGCTGAAGGGGAGACAAATAGATTACCAATCGGCACGTCCAGATGTACTGAACCAGGTTGGCCTCGAGGGGGCGCCAAAATCCCAATGTTGACCGACAACATGTTTTATTCTTTATTTATTTTGTAGATGGTGCATCAGAACTATCAATGTGAAACTGTACAGAGAATAAACACACCCAACTTATACAGGTGAACACAAACTAGTCTATGATCATGGTTTAAATTTTGAATATGAAAAATAAAACAAATCAGGACTAGATTACTCGACACTAAATATTTATTCTTCAGAAAACAGGTGATGATGAGGTATGTGGTGACTTCATTAGATTAATTAGAGGTATTTATTGAAATAAAAACTGTTTTTTAAAGAATTGCTTATGAATTACAGTCAGAGTCTCACACCAGAAACTGACATTCAGCCATTATTGACCATAAATAGTCATAAACATTTTAATTCATTCATCTGAAGCCAGATAAATGCAGAAAATTGAATTAACCAGATTTATATGTATGTATGAATGTTCTGTTGATAAGGCTAGATTGGAAAAGTAATTGAAACAAAATAAAATTAACAAAGATATACATGGCAGGAAATGGATAAAAAAACCAAAAACTAATTACCATTATTATTATTGTTTTTAATATTGTAAAGGGGGTGCATAATGTGAAATAAAATGTTCACATAACATATCCTTCAGACTAGCATCAGTTAGCAAACACCTGGTGGAACTACTCTAATAATAGGAAATACTTGTTAGTGCAACAATTGTAAGAATGGTTGTAAACGGCTTAATGGAGAAACATTGCTGTGGTGACATGTTGAAGTGTCAGAAAGAGAAGGAGCAGGAGCTTCTTAAAGAGACAGAGGACAAATTTTAAAGTGTTGAATTGGAAAGAGGAAATTTTTTAAATTCATGTTTGATTCATATGCAGCATTTTTACAACAACTTGATGTTGCCTAGAAAATACATGATACTGCCCCGGTAAGTAAATAGCAATGGTTGAAAGGAATCCATTTTTGCAAAACATCACTTTTGTGGAGGACACTTTCAATTTAAATCTGTATATCTGTACATTTCAACGCATGTAAATCCACTCATGTAATATCAACACACACACACACACATTTCTATACCATAAATCTGCAGGGGGGGTCACACTCTAATCCTTGTGTCAATCTGCAAAAGCTGTTTCTGACTGATCCCACAACCACCACATTTCAAACCCCCAGTTTAACACAAACATGGCATGATGAAGCTATGAGCTGAGGTCCAAACCAAACTGGTTATTTCTGGCATGATCCTGTATTTTTTCTGGGAAATAAAGCCCCTTCGTCCCTAAATTTCTTGTGGGAATGCTGCCACTATGTAGGGAGGGAGAGATAGGCAGTGAGGAAGGCACTCTTGATACAAAACAACCCCTCCTCTCCCCCTGACACCCTTCTTTCGTCCATACTAATGCTACAGCTGCATTCGCATTACAGACACGATCGCCCTCCCTTCCTCCCTTCCTTGCACACATTTCCCTCTCGCATGCATGCTCTTGCTGTCCAAGCCGATTTCCATCACCCGATAAAAGTCCCAGTGTGTGTTATCAGGGTTGCCCCACACTGTAGTTAAAGTTGATATTGGCAGAAGGAGAGCCAGGTTTTATGATCCATAACAAGTCGTCATTAAGAGTCATTAGCAAACATCAGCTATTGTAAATTGGCCACAGTTGGTCTCGAGAGGGCCACAAGAGCTGTGAACAAGGGAGAGATACAGATGCATCAGTACGCAGGGCAGAGCAGCGATGGAAGTGTGATAAGATGAGGAAAAAGGTGGGGGACAATTGTCCCAAGTAAAGTTTTTACAGGACTGGTGCTGAGGTTGCACTCTGTGACCTCGCTTTTTTATTTATTTATTTATTTTTTTTGCGTTGTTTCTCTCTCAGACGCCTTCCTTCCAACATTTCCCCCCTCGTATACGCGCTAGAAAGGGAGAGTGGTGTTTTGGAGAAAATATTGAATTAGAGAAAAAAAAAACGAGCACGGAGGGAGAAATGAAGGAGAGGGAGAAATATTGACTCCTTCTGGGAAGGAGCGAGATGGCAACGCCTTTCCAATAACCATAAACCCACTGGGCTGAAAATAGATGAGCAGAATGAATAAACGAATGTGTTCATCCCACACGAGCTCTTCCCTTTCGCAGAGAGAGGGATGTGGAGGTGACACTCTCTCCTCCTCACCTTCTTTTCTCTCTCCTCTTTCCCTGAGGCCATCATTTTTTTCACCATGACAAGAGATATTAACCGGAACAAAACAGGTGTTTATGGGAAGCCTTCCCTCAAATGAGCTTTTTTTTTTTAAACACACAAAAAGTCTCATCTGTTTAGCTGAAAGGTGTCGACATCAGTACTCGCAACAAAAAGGGTGACATCTGTTTCACATTTCACCCCCCTTCATTTATCATGAGCCTCCTGGATGTGTTTGACTTTGCACACTTGTGTGGTTATTTTCTGCAAGTACATTCAGTGACATAATGCGTTATCTGTCTTTGGTCGTTGTTCTGGACTACATGGCCGGTGCTACCTTGTGTTCAGATATGTGGCTCACAACTGTCTAACTAATTTCCATTACTGAAAAAGAGAAATATGTAAAGCCATGTAAAAAATAAAAAAAGAAAAGAAAAACAGGTCATGTCCGTCCAAATCAGATGTGGTGGTACATTTTCCAGCTTAGATTAAGGTTCATAAAGTTTTTATCCAGTGAGTAGAAGGAAGTTTGCCGAAACGTTGCGACTCGGAGACCAGACAAACCAGTACCCTAAAGGAAACCTAAAAAGCACTGCTGATAATTCAGCACAGAGGCAGTGGCCAGCACAAGTCACTAAAAAGTTAGATGTAATTACCTCAAAACCCTAATCTTAATTTTTTACTTCCATTACTGCAATGGTGCTTTATTTGGGTTGAAGTTAATGCTAAAGTGCTAATTTCTACAGATGGGCGGATCAGTCCAAAATGTCAATAATATGAATACTAAATAGTATCAGATCAATATTAGGCTAAAAAGATCAATACTTTGTGATTCTCTCCTGAAATGTTGTTTATTTTTGTTGTAATTTCTCAGCTCTACCTCAAATATTGTTTCAATTTGATCTCAAATTATCATTTTTTCCATTATGTCTCTTTCGAAAAAAATCACACAAATCATGTTAATAGGCTATCAAAGTATTTTGTAGACACCTTTAAACTTTTTTCCAAACACCTGAAAGTCAGAAATTTGATGACGTATCAAACTAAGATAAAAAGTCCTGCTATCAGTGTTAGTATCAGCAATGGTACTGAATCAGTGTCACAATATGCAGAATCACACACACTGACTTCAACTAGATTGATCAACGTGCCAATAACACGTTCAACATTACCGTCCACAGGCTCAAGTTTGGTATTGAATGGTTGCACTGCAGAAAGTGATGTTATAGAACAAGTTCAGCTTTACAGTTATGGAGTATTTCTGACTAATGGTGATTTTGTCTAACTGACCACAGCGGGACTTTGGTCATAAAGCATGCAAGACATCAGTATATTTTAAATTGTTTTCTGTAGAACTACAACACGAGTCAATCTGGGTGCAGAATAACTGTCAGTTGCTCCACAGCTGCGTGGGTGGAGAATGTGAAGGTTATCTGCAAGAAGGTTCTCAAAGCAATTCATGTAAAAGAAAAAATGAGAACTGGAGGCGAGTTAACGAAACTGTAAACCGTAAAGAGTCTTCTCCACTTCAAAATAAGGGCCTAAATATAAACGTATAACTACTTGAAGAATTCTCAACAGCTGATGAACAAAACTTTTCCATAAATGTCAACCTTTATTCAACTGAAAGCTTTCAAAAGTAAATTCGGACATTAGAATTTACCCAGGAAAAATTAATCATGAGTTTAGCTGGATGTGCTGAACGTTTTCAAAGTTAGCAAAAACGGTAAATTAAAAATTTGTTTGCTATTAGCGGATTAGCAGAAGTGTGCCCAGCACTGCACAGAGGTAAAAAGAAAAAAAAAAAACCCATAAAGCAGAAAGATGTAGTTTCTGTTTTGGTTTATTCTTGGGAGTAATAATCCCAAGAATCACATTACTTCATACGACCAAACCACTTTTTGGTTGTTCAAGTATAATTTTTTTCTACAAATTGAGTTTGTTTTAGTGGTTTGAGTTTAACAACTTTATAATAATGTAAACTGTGTTCTGAGGACTCCATCTGTCAAGCCATTCAAGCTTTAAATATCTGTCACTCTGCAGATTACTTTCCTTCCACAATAAGTTAGTTGGCCCTTAAAAACATAATTTTAAGCTAACACGGTTGTTTAATAGGAAGTTGAAATGCTGATGCATAGCCAGACTCCAGCTGCAGTTAAATGTTCTCTTTCCTCATTTGGCTCACTGAAAACATGAGTCACAGCTGAAGCTAATTATATTGGGTAAACATGCAAGAGGATCATTTGGAGAGAGAGGTTGATTTCATATTATCAGCAGCTGTTACATAGAAAACTAAAAACACTGTAAAAAAACATTTTCTTACCTGATGAACTTTATGCTCACAAACAACACCTGGAATCATCTAATGGGCCAGCTGTTGACTCTGTTTGAGCTAAAGCAAGAATTGTGTTTTCTTCAGTCCTCTTTCTTTTATTATTAATACAATTGTTTCAGAGTGAAGAAAATGCCCGCCATCAAAAAAGTGATGGGTAAAACCAAAAACAAATAAACTGTCTTCCCCACATTTTCTGCATGGATGATATTTGTAGCAGAAGTACATCCGACATCCTTTTTCTGTCTGCTATACTTCCAGTCTCCGTTTGGTTAGTCAAAGAGCCCCACTATTTAAGTTTCGTTAAAATTTTTCAAAGTGAATGTACGGGTACATACCGTTCATTAAAAAGTTGAAATGTCCTAAAAAGAGAGAGACATTCAGTAGAGACATGAGTAACTATTTTTATAATCTAGGGCTGGACAACATGGCTGAAAAACAAATCACCATATGAGCGTCTCATATGATCAATAGTTATTGATTAGTTTTTTGTTTTAAATATCTGAGATATGGATGAACTGGTTGTGTAACATTTCCTGTTTTATCCACAGTTTGTGCTCCATGCCGATGTGTTTACTTCCAGGCAGTTATGGCTACACCACTGAAACTGCTTCTGCTCAAGTTTGGACAGGTTGGACAGGTTGTTGCTAGGTAACCAAAGAGTGAGAGCGTTGCTAGGTAACCAAAGAGTGAGCGTTAGTTCATTCCACCAACCTTGCTCAGCCGGCCTTGAGAGGTTGATCAGCTAACGTTTTTCCCATGCCTACATCTCCCAGAATGCTGTGCGGTTCTGGATCGGATGTCAGTACATATTCAAAATAATGAGTATTTAATACTTTACCAGACATATTATCTATTAATACTGATCACATGTCTATCATAATTATTGATGTTATTTATTTGCTGCCCAGTCCAATTGTAATCTGTTCAACATTAGACAAAAAAGTAGCCATTAATACTTTCACCCCTTCTATAGAGTTTGTATGTGAAAGTCTATAAAATGTGTTTTCTCTTGTCTACTGGCTCCAAATCAGATACTGTTGAGCTTATTATGGGCCATCTGTATGAAATGTGGGCTTTAATTGGTTAAACTCATCTCACTCACTCGTTCAATCACTGTAGTCACGAATCCTGAGGAGTAATTATTACTCTGTCAACTTTTTTCACCACAGAAAATTTCCTCTAAGAAACCCCAGCTTCAAACCTCAGTGTGTCCATGGCAACGAAGTGCTAACTGGCTTGTGCGTTGTTCCAGTTAGCTTCCAGACATTATTCCAGATTGGGTTGAAAGAACTGATGAATTTAGAAATTTGTAAGAATCCTTGGTCACCAATTTCCGTCCAACAGCTTGTGCCCACAGTAACCATGGAGACGAAGTACTGATTGACCCCGGGATGTTACTGACTTTTGGTTGTACTTCGTAAGTTTTGAGATGTTCTTTGATTTGACTTAATTGAGGATGAGGGAGGAGTAGTGAAAGAAGAGGAACTTCCTTCTCAGTCCAAACCATCAGATGCTGACTGTGCAGGATCTTGCAGTCATTCTCAGTTGTCTGTGTTGATTCATCTCATCGTTAATTTTTCCACTTTGTTGACTTGGCCTGTCCGTCTGTTATTTCTCATTTTGTTACTTTTACTGCCGTCAATCAGCCGATACAATTTCGCTTCCGAGAACCGTCGTTTATGTCTGTTTTTAAATCCATCCACACCAGACCTTCAAATCACACCTCACAGCATCGTCACCCTCTTGACCCTCTTTTCTCTCCTTTTCTTCATCCTCTTTCCCCACTTCGCCCTCTTCTTCCTCCCCTCTCAGTCCAGCCGCTCGATGGGAAGTCATGTGACTTCTCTGAAGCTGGGCCCTATAAACCAGCAGCACTTGGGGGGCTCTGTGTCTGTTCAGGTCTCTGATTGGTTCTTGCATTTAGATGCTGCTTTGTGCACACACACACACACGCACACACGCACACACACGCACGGGCACGCACACATGCAGGCACGCACTCTGCAGACCCCCTGTTTCCTTCTTCCAGGAACAAATGTGATCCTTTGTGTTAGGAAAAAAGAAACCAGACGAACAGATGTCTTAACAAATACACATGAGGTAGATCTGTTTGAATAAAGTTTGAATTAATTGAAATTAAACATGCAAAATAGAGAATTCATTTACTTCCATTGTTTGTCTGCAGTTGGGAAAATTCAGGATTTTGACTGGAAAAAAAAAACCCATCAAAAGCTGGACAAATATTTTTAAATATGCAGAAATATTTGGATTCCATTGGCTGACTGAAAGACTGAGTCGGAAATTTGAGACTTTAACAGTATTTTAAAATGGAAAATGTGTTTTGTGTGCAGAGACTGCAGCGAGGCAGTGAGGAAACAGACTTCATTCACAGGGTTCGTTACATCCAACTGGATTCCTGCTAAGGCAAAACAGAAAACCCTGACATCTGTCGGCAGAAATGTGTGGCTGCTCACATTCGGCGTCTTTGAATTACATTGAAAGTATATACGATTTAGCGGGGGAAAAGACACAAAATCACTCCCAGAAAGATGTTTTGGTGATGACTCATTGGTGGTTTTTAATAGAGTGCTAGCATCCTGCAGCTGCAGCCTTGGAAAAGGGAAAGACTTGAGTAATGACTTTTGTTTTTTTACTGTTCGGACCACAGTGTAGTCTATTGATGAACAAAATAAAATGTGTAAACTATGAACCCACTTTGAAGTCCACTGCAAGTTAATGCTTTCAGTTTTACTGTTAAGGACTTTGATAACTATAAACCATGCGCTAGGAGGCACCAAGAAGACAAATAGATGTTTTTGCATATAATTTGTAGCATTATTTCACACAGAAAAAACATCTAAGAAGATCAGCAAACGGAGATAATGTTTTGAAACAAAACAATTAGGACATCCAGGCTTTAACATATTTGGGTCATGTGTTAAGTTATTTGATTTGATAGTTTCAGCAAGATACAGGCAAGTTTCATCTGCACAATAATTTTAATTTACGTTGACCAGCTAAATAAAACTCATTCATTTTTACTACCTAGTGGGATTCCTGATACTACTGGTCCAAACACAGAACCCTGTGGAACTCCATGATACAGTGTGGATTAGTGGGAGTTTGTATTTGCATATACAGAATGAGAGAAAATAACAGTTTGGTACGTGTTTTTTGTTTTAAAATCGTGCTTCAATCAGGAAAAATAAACTTGAATCAGCAGAAAACAGAATATTTCTTAATTACTTGGATTAATTAGATATTTTTGTGCTCTAAAACTTGAAATCTGGTTCGGAATGCAAGCAGGGAAACTGAGGGAAAGAGTCTAATTAATATGAAAGGAGCTGAGCTAAGAACTGGAAACCTAATACTGATCTATGAGAACTAAATCCACATGTACAAACAACAGAACAAAAGATTAAACCAAGAAACTAAACACCAAGGAATTAAGTATTATAGCAAATGAAGATGTAGAAATGAAGAGGAAATGATTAAAAAAAAAAAAAGGCAAATAAAAGCTACAATCCAAAAACACAAGGACCATGCGCCCAATATGCAGATGCTTTCTCTCTTCTTCTTTTCATGCTGCATTTACATGTTTTTCGGCTTCATTTTTCTGGAATTGGGTTTCTCTTCCTCTTTTCTTTCTCCATTCAGACTATTAGGAAACATAAAGTTTTTAAAAATATATTATACTTCCAGTAATTTTTAGCTATTACCACAGATTGTTGCTGCAATACATGACAAAAAAGTTTACGTTTCCGATTTTTGGTCAGGAACAATCATAGAAAGTGTCACAAGAAGTAAGCAGAGGAAATTTCTCAACCTCAACTTCTGCATTTTATTATATTGCTTATTCAGACAGCTTGTGCAACAAACACCAAATCTTTGATTTTATCAAATTGCTTGTTTTTGTTTTTCTTCATCCCAGTGAAAACATTTTGTAAGAGGAAAAATCCTGAATTACTGTCAGTTTCTCCATCCAAACAAGAAACTTCACTTTGCTTCCACTTTTCTCTGAGAACAAAAATTGAAAATAAAAGTCATAACCAAAGAAAAAATAGAGGCTTTTCTTACTTACTTGTACTAAGAGAGAATCTCTTCATTCTAGCTCTGCAGCTTGTTCTAAAAAGATGGGATTCTGCCATTCATTCATGACTCAAAACCCCCTTTACTCACCACATATGCATGTGCATATGGTAGTGCTTGAACTCGTGTGTGTGTGTGTGTGTGTGCGTGTGCATGTGTGTGTGTGTGTGTGTGTGGGTCTGTGTGTGTGTCCGTTGCAGTGTCAAATTCAAATACTGTGCAGCCTTGTTGGCTGGCTGCTGTGGGGACACACAGTGACACCTGAGAGTGTTGGAGGGTTGGGTCTGACTCCTCGCTGTTACAGTAAGTCATTTGGCATTTGAGCTTTTCTGCTGCTACGTTTGTGCAGCTGCGGTCCGGGGAGTTACAAGAAAGAAAACTCAGAGGGAAAACAATGCGTCACATTTTTAAACTTGTGCAGTAAGTGACTTTTTGAAAAATATAGATTTTTTTACGTATTTGTTGGAACGGTCACTGTATCGTGGTAGTATGGTATAAAACAGCTAATCTATAGAAAAAAAACAGAGCTTATCCCAGCACTCCCAGTGTTATCTAGACACAACCAATCAGAGCTAGGAGGCAGATCTTTATGCTGTCAATCACCCTCCATTTGTTGCTACTCATCCCATGGCAACCATTCAATCCTGCAAAACGCCAAGGTGGGAAAAGCGTCACCTTCGAGAAGCAGCTCCCTTAGAGATTCTCCTGCTCTGCTCCTGCAGACTAGCCAGCTGCAATTAGCAAACAACTGCGCATCTGCAGAGCTCATTAAAAGGACTACTTCTCAGTGCAATGCTGATAAAAACATTGCTAAAGGGTTGAGAGAGAAGCGATATTGGGACTACTTTTGTTTAAGAAAGAGCAAGAGTTTGTAAAGAGACAAAGGACCAATTTCAAGTTGCTAAAATACAAAGTTAAACTTCTCTGAAATCATATTTGATACATACAGCATTTTCATAACAACTCAAATTAACTTAGTTACTTGATTGGGCTATAAAATTACATTATATGTCTGAAAAATACTTTGTACTGCCCCTTTAAATAGCTGGCATCTTGTTAAAGTATTTTAGTGCTTTGAATATTTTTTTCATGCCTTCAGTTACCATTCAGGTACCTTTTGGAGAAATAATATGTTTTTTTGTCATAATTTTTTATCATTATCACACCAGTACTTCAAAATATTGTGATAAAATGTACATATTGGCCATCCCTAAGACTGTAAGTTCAGAACTTAGCATATAAAACAGGAATAAATCCTGCCTTCTAGCAGCATCACAGGAAGCTGCTGCTACGTATTGGCATCTGGTGGATAGTTTCTTTGCACACTTTGGGGCTCAATCATCGTTGAATATAAGTGTTATAACACGTCCCTTTATGACTACAGTGATAGTCACATCACTGCATTTCCTCCAGCTTTCTCTTAACTACACCTTGAGCAGCTATTTGTCACATCCTTGTGAGTGGCATTTCAGGCAATGATGGGAAGCCCAACTTACTAATTAACTCAATTCACATCAAGTTAGTCACAAGATTGTGAAATGTAGTTGGGGAATCAGGCATTGACTGTGTTTGCGTTTCAAAATGAGCGTGTCAGAGTCTTTGTCTTTACAGGCCTGGATGCACACACATGGTATTTAAGTGCATTCGCCTGTCTGTGTGCTTCCCATATGGTTCTTATTGATCCATGTCCCCTTCATACTCCTTCTGCTGCCTCGCGTTCCTGCTGTTTCTGTCTGCTGCATGCGCTGATGGCGAAGGAATGATGGAATACTGCAGGGTAATTCTCTGGTTTCCTGGAAGCTGGACGGGCTTTATCAGAAGCGGCTGTGACAATACTCCAGCTGATGGGCCAACCAAACATCTCTCCTGCAAGCGTCGATCGGGCAACAAATAAGCCTTCCTGGAAGGAATAATGAGCAACCCGGAGGCCCTTCCTGGAAGGCCGGAACAGATTGCCAGTTGCGAGGCATTTTCCTAACATCTGAAATGCTGAAAAAAATTTCCACCTTCAAGACTTGACGTGGCTGACTTTGGCAGGAGCTCAGTAATTTAAGAAAGCACACCAGAAGCTGTTGGTTATGCTTAGATTTTAATCAGGCTGCAAGTATGGGATTAGTCCAACGCCATTCCCGTTGCCCGAACTGCTCCTTGTTTTTTTTTTTTTGAGCTGCTGTGAAACATGCAGCTGAAGCAAAGAAAAGGGCGATGTCCAAACCACTGCTGCGAATGTATGATCGTTGGGGAAAGGAAAAGGTCCAAAAAACTGAGTTGTCTGAGAGCCGGGTGTTGTGCTTGGCTGAGCCGCTGTTGACAACTGTTGAGTTGGACACAGCAAGTCACAACCCGAAAAAATGAATCATAGTGGAAAGACTTTGTGCGAGCGTGTGAGATCCACAAGAGGAGTGAAGGATACGGGCAAAATATTCCAGCTCTACTCACCAGGCAACTATGGGGAACATAAAATGAGTCACAGCGAGCTGAGCTGGCTTATTTAGACAATGTGTTTGTGTGTAAAACTGGATTATTCTGGTTGGATTTTTGGGAAGAGGGCTCACTCAGTTCTGTTTGTCTTTTGACCAACGTCACTTTTGTCAGCAAGTGCCAGCCTAGTTTTCCCTCTCATAAACAAATAGTGTCTCTAACAGACACAGATACACACACACACACACACACATTCGAGGCGTCAAAGAAAAATGGGAACTGTTGAACTGAATTGTTGTAATGACCTCCAATCAGATAAGCTACGAAAACAGGCATTATGGTCTCAGAGGTGTACACTCACTACTCCCCTATTTAAATCCAAAGTCAAGTGTGTCAAAACACACTGCAGACTACACAGTCATTATTTATTAAACAAAGATGAAGCTCAAATGGAAAAACTAATTACACATCATCTTTGAAAGCCTTGGAGAACCACTTTTAGCAGCTATCACATCATTTTCTGTATGACTTTATCAGTCTCTCACTTTGCTATGGAGGAATTTTGGCCTATTTTTCTTTACATAGCATTGCTTCATTTCTTGCATGACCCAGTTTAGGCCAAGCTTCAGCTGCCAGGACATTGAAACTCCCTTTATTTTCTTTTTCGGCCCTTCAGTTGGAGAGTTGCTGTTGTGTTTGGGATCACTTTCCCATTGAGGACCCAAATTTAGGTCAAGCTTCTGGTGTCCGAAAGCTGATCTCTTAATGCTTTGGTGCACAAAGGTGTTTGAAGTCGACTCAATGACTGCAAGGTTCCCAGGTACAGAGCTTGTCAAAAGGGATGTGTTATGTAAAATTCACATTTTGCACATTTTTGTACTTCCATTTGGGTTGAAATTGCAAACAAAATCAGCCAAAGTGCTTTAAAAAACCACCCAGATAATTTTTTGCCAATAAGTCAATGTTTTTTGGTGATTGGAAAACGAAACATCTCAAAAACCTCCTGATTGTTGAGTCATATTCAATGGGCACTGTCCTGTTACCTAGCAACCACAGCGAAGCCCACCCTGTTACCTCGCAACTGGAGCTGACCTCCAGCATGTTTGGTCAGCTGGTTTCACCGTAATTTATAATGGTTGCTGGAAAATATAAGTGTTTCATTGTTGACTTACTATTCGGAAACCACTTGCAACGTCCTTGTTGATTGTGCAGGAGGCTCCACTTCTGCTTTTCAAAAACGTATGGTTGCATAATCGTGCGTACGTTTGCAGCCATTTTTACACGTGAGTGTAAACATTGAGTTGGGAGGCACAGCCAGCAGCAGCTTACTTGGATTTAAAGTGACAGAGGCCCTAAAACATTCAGGCAAACTAGGCAGAACTGACGAGACTAAAGTCTCATTATCTAAGAATAATTTTGGGCAAAAATGTTATGAACATACTTTGATTAGCCTGTAGACCTAGCCTAACATGTTCAAGGAAGCATTGATCACCTTTAACCAAAGCTCGAATCATTACGGTTTCACCACTGGGTTTGACTGTTAGCATGAGGTGTTTGTGCTGATATGAATTTTGTTTTCTCCAACCATGGAGATGTTGATCAAGGTCAATCATCTCATCAATCAGACGACGTTGTTCCAGTATCTAGAATACAAATACAACTTTTAAAATGGATGTATTGTTAAAAATGTTAGGACAGATTTAAGAGAAATCTAAATGTAATTTACTCTTAAAATATAGATAACTTTATAAGAGGTTCATTGTTGATGTCTTTCCGTTCTGACGTTGTGTTGCCACACAGAAGTGGTCACACTTGTTAGGGAAGTGCGTTTTTTCTGTTGACTTCCTCTTATATCCTTTGGAAACAGAACAGGTTCTACGGGAACAACTCAACCAATTAGAAGATTATAGGATTATATTTCAGTGACTCAAATCAAAACAGTAAAACTCAAAAGTAGATTAATTATGCACAAACAGTGAAATATTTCAAGCATTTATTTCTTATAATTTCAATGATTATGGGTTGCAGTTAATGGAAATCCAAAATTCAGTGACACAAAAGGTCGTTGTTCTTTTAACCTTGTGGTTAAACTCCCCAGTTATTATTTAGGGAGTTATGTCATCTGTTGAAGTTGGTCCAATGTGTTTTATGAAGCCCAAAGTCAGACCATCTGTCTACCAGGTAATTATTTACTTCAAAAGCTACATGGTGCTGGGGATTTCACTTTCCACCAGAACCTGTGTGTCCTATTCAAGGTTGGGCCATTAAATCATCCCTGATCTCAAGAGGAAGATGATCCACCAACGCACATGTGATGAAGGTATTGTTTTTAAAAAAACTTTTGAATGTATCCAGGGTGTATGCTGGTTTCATCAACTCAAATTTAACACCGTTTAACTGAAAACCAAAAGCTCCACAGAAATGTATGAAATCTATCCAACCAAACTGGTTAATCTGTGATTAACATATTAAAAGTTGCTTTTTTTAAATGAATCTGAGACATTTAAAGGCTTTAACTTTAGATACATGAGTTTAAATTCCCTTTTTGTCTAATTTTTCTTCCAGCATGAGTCACGCATTAAATGCTGAACTTGTTCAGGAACGTTATGTTAATAAAGGTTAGATTCAGCTGTAGGTTTAATCCTCATTTAATCCGTCCCTCATATTTCTGTCCCTGCAAGTCCATTATGATCCTTAATTTTGCTACCAACTAGCAGAAAATGTAGTTGCCATCATGTTTTTTCTCTAATTTAGTTTCCCGTGGAGCGGTTTTAACTCCTTCCCTTCCAAATCAGCAGTATTTGACATTAATTTAAACCCACTTTAATACGTTTTGTTGTGCTATTTACGACTATTTAAATTCACTAGTTGTAAAATGAACCTGTATGCCACTTGTGATACTGAATTATCAAAATAAATAAATGTTTTGCATTTAGTTTGTCACAAACCTTTTTTATTTTGGCTTCTTGTTTAATAGTTTGGTGACAGACCTGAGATTAATTTCAATATATTTTTTGAATTAAGTCGTGAAGAATACAGTTTGAATTTGTAGGTGTGCTATTTCCCGTCAGACTAAGAGAAATAAGTTTTGTATTCTGTTGCACGGCAGCAAGCCGATTACTTCACATTTCCCAGATGTTTCTAAATTGAAGAAATAAGCCGTTTTCTCATCAGTGCTCTGTCATTTATCTCACACAAACACCCCCTTACGCAGAGACAACTCATTCACTCCTTCTCGGACGCACACACCAACACCAGGCAAGCCGTAAAAACTCAACTCAATTAAAGTGCCTCTTTCCTGGAAGCCGGCCTCAGACGGAGCACAAGGTATGCAGGGAATGGGAACCGTGTGTGTGCGTGCGCGTGTGTGTGTGTGTGAAGATGTGGTGGAGGTGGGGAGCTGGGAAATGAAGGAACTCACCTCTTGCTTAATTTTACTAACAGTAATCTCACTTAACACACAAACACACACAGATTCAGCGTTGGCTTGAGAGTGAAACCACAGCCAGTCATAAATCTCGTCCACGTGGATGCGCTCACCTTTCTGACCTCACACTCCCCATAGGACGCCATCCCCTCTCTCTCTCTCTCTGTCTCTCTCTCCCTCTTAGCCGCCAAAGGCAGGATGTATAAAATCCCACTGCATTCCTTTTCCAGTCAAGTCCAGCCCAAAGTCAGCTTTTTGCACACTAACTGCTGTGTCAAAGGTTTGCCCGTCTCCGTGCTTCTGGGAATCCCTTTGTCACAGCGTGGCGCTCAGCTTTCCCAAACACACTCTCTGATTCGCATGGAATTTACCCACAATGCTCCACTGACACATACGAGAAGTGAAGATTGCGGTAATTTCAAGCCCTCGGATCATGCAGCCGTCCTTCCCTGTTGCTCGAAGCGATCTCTCCGAGTGTATAAACACGTCTTCGGCCAGCTTTGAAATCCCATCTGACAGTAAATAATCTTGTTGTGAAGCCAGGAATTGCTGGAATACAGAGTACTTTGCAACACATTACAGTAAGTTAAAGCATATCCAGTCAATATTGACTCAGGGGGGAGAAAAGGAGAAGCAGGCAGGAGGCAGCGAGGAAGTAACACACAGGGCACACTGCATTGGCTTTTGTAAAAATAGTGTTCTTTAATATAAATTATTGAAATATTTTAGAAATATAAATATGTGCAACGTTTCTTTTTCATTTATTATGTAATGCTTTTGACATTGCAGATATTACAGCTTGTATTTTGCCAGACTAGTGGCCAGCCTTTTGCAAGTGAGTCTTTATAAAAGACAAATGATTCACATACACTCGGTCTACTGCTGCAGCACAACATGTAAGAACTTGGTGTTTGATGCAAGACAGTCAGACCCAGATCTGACCATTAAATACAAAAGGTGTGCATCACTGTGGCTACATAAACTCACACTGTTTCATGATTTAAAAAGAAAAGAAGAGGCTACCATTCCAAAATGGATTACAGGTGAGTATGAGCACGAGAAAAACACAACAAAAAGATAATAATGTGGGTCAAATCTGAGTCTTGCAGTTAGTTTTACAAAATGCATTTTTAAAAGAATTTCCTAAGGGAAGTATTTAGTTCCCTTGATGTTCTCCAAAGGCAAAGAAAAAAGGTTATAAACAGTTCAAATAACAGCATGTTTCCTCTTAACTCCTTCATGAATGGCGCTGGAAGACCAGGAGAAAGAGAGAGAGCGGGCAGGCAACCAACACAAAAGGCTTAAAAGGAAATAAGCTAATAAAAATGTTACACACAAAATGCATATGTCCATCTGGCTACAAAAACAAAACATATAAGCATGCACTTTGATGCACTTCTGAGTATAATTAAAGTCACCACTGACATTTTCTTTTTTTTTTGAAAAATGGCATCAAACTAGAAGAAAAATATGAAATCGGTATCGGCCCGATCGGTGCAGCTCTAAACTTTAAAGCAGTTTTTAAGATGAACGGCTTAGAAGATGGTTGCAGAATTCCCCTTTTTATTCGTCTTTTCTCGAGACGAATCGCTCAGGATTTCCTAGCTGACCGCAATTTCTGATTTTTGCTTTAGGTCTGACCTACAAATTCAGATTTTTAAAAGGACTGCGAGGCATTAAAAGAACACACACGTGAATTATTTGGTAGAAGTAGCATATCTGATTGGAATAGAATTGGAGGAAATTACAAAATAATCCACTTTTATTCATCAAAAATACACTCCTACTGTTGGATTTACAATGCTTATTGCTGCAATTTCTTCATTTCCATTTGGATCCAAAATTATAACACTCTTAAGTGTTAAATTTAAACAGCATTTAGACAAAAAGGGTTTCTTATAAAACTATAACAAAATGAGAAGCAGCAGGTCAGACCGCCAAGAAAACCAGATATCTGTATTGGGCAGAAAAGCCTGACCAATGCATCCCTGTTATGATCAATACCAATTTCTGATTTTCCTTCGAGTTTTACCTTCAGATGCCAATTTTGACACATATGAAAGAACAAAATAGACTACAGGTTCCTTGACAGAAATAGCCTCTTGTAATCCATCAGAAAATTAAGATTATTCTTGTTTAGGTGTAATCTGCCTGATCTTTATTAGATTTGAATTTATCTAAAAAAGTGCAGCAAAGTACATAAATTTGGTTGATGTGTTTACAGACTGCAAATGTTGGGAGTTCTTGGTTTTCATTCAATAAAATGAAATATATACATGTATTTTTCATTATTAGTCCATCATTAAGAGAAAGAAAATCAGCCAATTCCAATCTCCAGCTGATCAATAGGTGCATATCAATTTTTTTTAAACACGTATGTTTTAAATGCATCAAAATGACCATTTTTAGTGTGTAAACATATCAACAAACATCACGCCTTTGATGGAGTTTATTTTGAGTTTCATAAAAAATAAAAATCTCATGATTGCCTAATTTTCCTTTGGGTTTGTCGCCACTTCCTCCATCATGCAGCCTTTAGCTACAGAATAAAAACATTTACATAAAAAAGTTTTTGTCTTACAGACCTAAAAATTGGAAGGTCAGGCTCTCAAAAAAAAGTTGGATATATTGGTATCAGCCAGTACAAGTTAGTTTGTTGCATTTCTAGATAAAATACTCTAAAAGAACTGATTTGAGACTAAGATGGAGCCGTCATATTTACACAAGCTACATCCTGTTGGACTGCATCATCAATCTAATCAGTGTTTTTATCAAGCTGTATACCAGTATGTCTCCTCCTCCTTCAGTTTCCCCTTCCCTAATCCCATTTCCCGCTCTTCTGCCCCCCTCCTCTGTCTTCCCACCCTTCTTCCTTCCCCATCCCCGGGATTATTACCGCCAGTCTCCAGCAATCTTTACATCTTTGCAGTCAGGATAAAAATAATTTCTTCTTCTTCTTCTTTTGTTTGGTCCCTCACAAGAGCCTTTGTGTCAATAACAAGCTTTTGTCTCGGCGACTGCGGTCTGTTTTCTGGCGCTGTCAGAGCACACATGCATCAAAAAAAAAAAAAAAAGAAAAAATTGGAGGGAAGGGTAATGGAGGAGGAATAAGAAACAAACAGCAGAAGAAGAAATAAATTTTTTTGTGTCCTACGCAGACAAAACCGACATGTGGGCCTGTACCTGCAAGAGTGTGTGTTGAGCTAGCGTGCATGGCCAGCCCACTCCCCTCTATGTGGCAACATTTGCGGGAAAAGGGAATGGAAATTTGTGCACAACCACAACGCACACACTCAGACAAACAAATACTGTATGCCGGGATCTCTCCCTCTCTCTATCCCCCTCTCTCTCTTTTCTCGTTTGGACTTTGCCTTTTTTCTGTTACTCCTCCTTCATTCGCTCCCTCCCCATCTCTCTGTCCTGCGATCCAAAGAGTTGGAAAAATGAGGATGTTCTTTCTTTAAGAGCGTTAAAACCCACCGACGTCAGCGGCGGCATGATCCCGCCATCGTTTACAATCTTCTACGAGGCTCTGCTCTGCGTCTGAGTCAGTCATAGGAAACGCTGACCTTAGACCTCTGGCTTCATCTGCCACCCCAAACGGTAGTGGTCAGGTTCTCCTAAGGCAGGATAGACGAGGTAATCGCCGGTCACCCAAAGCCGACTCCAGCATCCGGGGGGTTAAGGTAGACGGAGCCCAACAGCGATTTACTAGGAATCAAAAGTGCTGAGATCGGCTGATTCTGGTCGCAGTGACCTCATTTCAGTCTGATCAGCTCTGAGAAGCGTTCTGTGCTGTTCCTCATCAGTCAGATAGACGCGTCGTACTTCTCCATGAAGTCTCTGAGCGCCTGCGGGAGTTCCTGCATCTCTCCTTGGCCCGTTCGGTTCAGCACCGTCCTGCATATGTGCTTCAGGGTCGAGGGGATGACCTTGAGGGGCTTCCGCAGCTCCAGCGGGGTTTTTATCCCGTGGCTGTCCATCAGGTAAATGGTTTCCATTCTTCCTCCACTCGCCCCATTCATGGTCAGATTCACGTCCCTCCCTCTCCCCATGTAGAACATGATGAGCTTCAGCACGCACTCGAACCGCGGCACCTTCTCTTTGTTTTTGTAGTCGTTCTCGAGGAAGAAGCCGCCTTCTTCGCTGTGGATGCGGAGGTTCCTGGTTCCATAAGCAGTCTGCACGGACAGGGTGAAGAAGTAGCGGCGGTCCGACGAGTCGCGGATGAGGAAAGTCCCAGGTTCTTCTTTGATCAGCAAGGCTCTGGCCTCCAGACCCCCAATGGGCCCAAAGTAAAAGCCGCTCTCCAGAAGCTTCTGATGAGCATCCATCACCTGAAACAGATTAAAAGACCATCAGGATACACGTTCTGTGCAACTTCACTGCAAAACCACAAAATATCATCAAGTACTTTTGGCCTAGTTTCCTCTGCAAATATCTTAGTACACTTGAAATAAGACTAAATTAATTTACAAGTAACTTCGGATCTTGTTTTCAGTCAATCGGTCCTAAATATTGATGAAAAAGTACAACTTATATATGGAACTCGTACTTTTTCCATCAATATTAAAGAATTATTGGCTTAAAACAAGCAACTGAAAACTTCCTTGTAAGTTAGTTTTGTTTTTTTTTATGCGAGTAAAGATGTTTGCAGTACAGCTGCAGCTACCAATTATTTTAGATTATTCTATCGATTTCTCTCATGACTAATCAATTAACTTGTAAAATTCTACATATAAATCTTTTTAAAGTAACACCAGAAATGGATTAAAAAATGCAAATGAACAGTAATTTAATTTTCTTTCTAAAAAAGAAAAACATTTTACTACATTCCTTAATTATTTGTAGCAAAGGATGTCCCTAAAACTAAAAAACATGATAAAATGTTTACATTTGAACAATGTATGACTGAATATTTTTTAATAATAATAATAAAAAAACTGGATAGCAAAAGGTGCTTCTTAAAAGATTATCATCACTTGAAGATTTTTGAGCAGATCAAACTTGATGACCAAGTTTTTATTTTGTCTGAAATACAAAATATATGTGTAGTTTAAACAGTTTACCTTATTTACTGGTCTGTACATGTTCTTGCCGCAAACAACCTTCTTTTTTAGTGTACTTACTCCACTAAGTGATTAATCAATTATTAATCTAGTTGACGATTATTTCAACAGTTGATTAATCACAATTAATTTGATTGATTGTTTCAGTCCTAATCTGCACTAGAAAGTAGAACAAAATCACTTGGTAAGACTTTGTGTTTTTGCAGCATTAAAATGTTATTATGAAACCTGATAGCAGGACAAACGCACAAACAAAAGCACTGATGAAAAAAAGGATGGATTGAAGAGATAAATGGAAGAATCAATGAACAAACAGACTGATAAAACAAGATGATGGACAAACGAAGGGCTTAATTGGAAAAAAAAAAAGAATGTAGAAACTTAAGCACTAAACAAACGAATAGATAAAGGGAAAAATTAGATGGATAAACGGACAAATGAATAAATGATAAGACAAACAGATGAATGGATTAAGAAATAGATGTGTGATTGATAGAGATGGATGGACAGATGGCGTAAGTTATTGAATGGCTGCATGAAAAGATAAAGACAAGAACCACAAAAACAAGATCTTACCAAGTATTTTTGGTCTGGTATCTTAGCACACTTGAAATCAGACAAAACTGACCTACAAGTATCTTTTCAGCAACATGTAGGAGTTTGCCTTCGTCAATAATTCCTCAATATTGATACAAAGCAGAAATGCACTAATCTGATATCACTATTTGTATCAGTATCATATTGTAAAAAATTCTAGATTGGGTATTGGTGACAATGTTGTGTTGTTTTTACATGTTTGACCAGGCTTGTGAAGATAACGGTGTATTTAGATGTGCTGGACTGGCGTCGCGTTATCAAATGTCATGTCTGTGTTTAAAAAAATAAACATTTTAAGTCAATTCGTTGTTCTTCTGCAATGGAATCAGCCGATAATAAATGTCAGATATCGGTATCGGATGTGAAAACAGTGAATTAGTGCATCCCTAATGAAACTCTTAACTTGAACATTATAAGTGAAAAAACTACCAGCGGAACTTTTTAATCAATATTCAAGATTTTTTGACTTGGAACAAGCTCCCATATCTTGCTGAAACGTTAGTTGTAAGTTAGTTTTGCTTCATATCAAGTGAACTAAGATATTTGCACTAGAAACTAGACAAAAATACTTGGTTTGATTTTTAGTTTCTAATCCTCAGATATTGGTATTTGAAGTGAAAAAGTGGATTGGTGCATTCCTACTAAAATAGTTCCACTGAGAGATCTTTTAACTTAAGCATTTTTCCAATGTTATAAGTGAGAAACTATCAGCTGAAGTTGTCCTCTGAAATCAATGTTCAAGAATGATTGACTTAAAACAAGCTTGCCGAAAGTTACTTGTTACAAAAGTTTGTTTTGCTTCAAGTGAGCAAAAATATTTGCACTAGAAATGGACCAAAACACTTGGTAAGATTTGTTATTTTTGCAGTGAGGTGAATTTAATTAAACAAAAACCTTTCCCCCCCCCAACTTATTCAGATCGAAAAGCATCTAAAAATCAAACTTCAGATGCTTGCAGGGTCCCAGAAGAACCACCCGGCTTGACTCGCCTGCTGGTAGTGTTCATGCGAGCTGAAGGGCTTGTAGTGAAGTGGGGCTAAGTCTGACCCCTGAATCCTGCTGCTCTCCGAAGGGGTCACACTGCTCATTGCGAGGGGCCTGGCTACCGTGGCGCCATGGCCCCCTGCCTCTGCCCGCCGGTCGAGGGGCAGGGGGCCCGGAGCAGGAGCCCCGGGACGGACAGGTGGAGGTAAATGTGGAGCAGGGCGACCGGAGACGGAGGGGCAACGGGGCGAGGTCGGCGGAGTCACAAGCCGGGTCAAGGGCCCCGGGGAGGAGGGGTCTGATGCATCCAGAGAGGGGCTGGGAGAGGGCACCTAAGCACAGCTGGAGGAAGACGGAGAAAGATGGAGCAGGGATTAGGCATTTCTATCTATATATAGGCTGGTGACAAGCAAACACTGAGCCACGCTGGAAACTTACACTCCTTCATGAGCAGTGACATAAACAAATGAGCACTTTGCCACACTGGAGCTCTCAGTTTACCCCACATAAAGTGCAGTTATGGCGGCTGTGACAAATGCACGCAGCAGGAGCGGGTTATATTTAGTTTAAATGAATCCTCAGCGTACTCGCTGCTCCAGCGTGCAGCCAGACGGCAACTGGATCCTGATTGCTTTCAATTGTCTTCGATCGGCGCACCGCAACAAGGGATTTCTGAATCGGGGTCACAGTGAAAGAGTCCGGCACAATTTCTTTTTTTTTTTTTTTTACTCCTCCCTTCCCCCTCTTTTCTCCTTTCACTGAATAACTCTTTATCCCGGCTGTCGGAAGGGGAGGGGGGGGGCTTCCTCTGGTTTCACAGGGATAAAAATAATAATAACAATAGTGGAGCCAATCTGGCTTGCTCTGCTGGGATCCTCTGCAGAGAACCGCCCGCTGCACCGGACAGTGATCCAGAGAGAGACGGTGAAGCTGAGCAGCAGCAACGGTACAGAGAGCAGAACCGAGCCAGGAAGTTGGCCTCCGATTTGAATAGACGCTTCATAAAAAAGGGCTGTTTCAGTTTTTTTTTTTTTTTTTTTTAAAACTTCAGCCGAGTTGATTTCCACACATTTGTGGAAACCAACTGGCTTCCCAATCATGATCCTTATTAAATTAACAAGACTGCAGGATGTATCCAAGCAAATACTCGGCTTTTTTGTACATTTGTGACTCACAGCAAGCAGAATTGCAAAAAGGTCAAATATTCTGAGCAGAAAGAGTTTATTTCTCAATACAAAGGAGAAAAACGGGCCGCAGGTACTTTGAGGCAGGTAAACAACAATTCAGAAGAAAAATAAATAACTATAATTTGATCTTTATCTAAATTTGACTTAGGACATTTTTAAAGTACATGGTGTTGGTTGGTGTGTTAACAGGCTGGAAATAGTTGGGAGTTGTTTTTAAATCTTGAATTATTTATGAAAACATTAAGCATGTTCAGCATTTGAGCTGCCAATCAAGAGAAAGTTGACTGGTGCACTGACCAGGCCAGTTTCTTAAGAGTTCTGCTGATTATTGATGCCTTCGGATTATTTTGTTTTATGATACAAGTGCTTCAGTATTCTTTTCTTTTAAAATATAGGAATTCACCAAAACATACATCACCAATTCATATCTAGTTTATACCAAACACACAAAAGCTGGAGAGGGAAATGGCCATCTGTTATAATTTTGATATTCTCAAAATTCTGAGAAAATCTGATGATAAACTAAACACACCCAGCATATTATTTATTTTAGTACCTGTAAATGGATTTTAGTTTTGGTGTAAAATCCAAATATAGTTGGTGGCCCTGGTGGCGCCGCCAAGTGGTGGGTGGAGGTGTTGTAATGACAAAAGATGCCAACCTCTTTACAAACAGTCCTATGTGTATATTATATATCTGGAAGCACATCTGAAGAAAATATATATAGATTCATTTTATATTTAAGAAATACTGAAAACAGATTAGCGTGCACTGAAAAGAGACCTGTAATGTTTTCCATCTTGTCATCAATGCTTCTTTCAAACGTTTTTATATTACACAAATCAGCATCAGAATATTCTCTGTTGGGTTTATTAGTGAAAATGTAATTTTATATAAACAAACATGACTTTTGATCTACATAGAGGGACTACTACAAGCAAATCACCTGACATTTTTACCACTAAAAAAAGGCAGATCATTCATCAATGATATTGGCATTTAGATCTTTTTAAAAAGTTACTGAATGCCTAACTAAAAATATAGATTAGATTATTGGTGGCCCCCATTTGGCCCTTGGATTTTCTAGAGGTGCCCCTGGAGAAAAGGAACAATCTTGAGTAACTTATTTGATGTTTGTGCACAACAAAATAATTGTACTTTGGTTTTCAATTGCTCACAGAATACAGTCACAAAGTATAGAATATCAAACTAACTTGGATCAGATTGTAGAAAGAGTCTGTTTCCATGTAGAAAACCCACTCCACGTTGCTACATTGCAGCTCCAGCCGGTTTATGGTAGTTCAGGGTCCCTAAAAAGAGCGAAATAGCCCTTTACTGAGAACAACCAGTCGGAGACGAACTTCGGCGTCATATCCCTGAGCCAGAATCCGATGAAAACCAGATTACATTTAATCCAGCCAGCAGCAGCTGTGGGGTCTACGGACTATTTCCCCACTTTCGGTCGAGCCTCCTCTCACAACTTACCTTGCGGATGTGCAGAAGTCCGCACCGCAGCCGCTCGTCGCCGAAGGAAAAGACCCGCAAACTACCCGAAAGTAGTGCCAGCTGAATTATTAACTCAGGCATTAAAATCCAAAGAGCAGTGTCCCCCCCGCAAAAGAAACGCGTGGGGTTTGGATGGGAGAGCGGAGGAATGCGGCCGGTCGGAGGGATCCCGAGTGAGCGAGTGAGTGAGTGAGTGTGTGTGTGTGTGTTAGAAGGTTACCGGAGGTTGTTCCAGTGTGAGTAAAAAGACGATGTTTAGGAAGGCTCCGCCCCTCCCTCCGTTCAGACCTTCTTCCAGTAAACACACGCACGCTCTTACGCGCGAGCTCGCGCTCGCTCCCGCTGCGCAGGCAGAACAAGCGGCTGAGCTGCCGCGCGCGCGCGGGCATTTTGCCAATAAATAATCAGCGTGACCTTTGGCGCTTTGTTTCCTGGTACTGGGTTCCCTTCTCGACAAGGTGAAAAAGTTAAAAGCTGCACACATGGCACAATAAAACAAGATCACCCTCCCTGGGTAATTGCTTTTAAGAACAGGATAGAGGGTTCAAATATTTTATTGAGCAAGCGAGTTATGAGGATATGAAAAGTATAATCGTGGATTTTAAAAAGCCAAAACAAGCCTTCAACTGTTATCCCTTCACTGAGACTCTCCCAAACTGGTTGGGTACTGATTTTAGTTATTTATTCATGAAGGACATTAAATAAACCTTGTTTTAATGCCTTTTTGTCTCAATCTACGCACTAAAAACAGATGGCTGAAATATTTTGAGTGAGGGAAATATAAATCTGTATTTTCAAAAATAAGACAACATATAAAAAAGGTCTGCAACTCTTCACAGTTGGTAATGAAGATAGTTTTATTTATTCTTAAAGAAAGTAAAATAAACTTTGTTTTAATTCTATTTTTGCAAAGTAGGCGTATGCCTCAATCTACTCACAAAACGAAACTGTTTGTTCTTTTTTTCCCCGTAATAAAACAAAAATAACCTAAATACAGTGGACCACCGGCCATTCCATATTGTTTGTAGACTTTACATATATTTTTGTAGGTTATCTAAGATACTACAAAAAAAAATGCAGCTTGGGAATTTTAACACTGGCATTTGCAAAACAGCCAATCCAGGAGCCTTATTTAGTTTCCTTGGCGGTAATTTACAGTAATGCCATGAATGAAGATAAGGAAGCGCATGAATGCAAGCTTCTGCACCAAGATAGTTTCATCTTTGCACATGAATGCAAATTAGGTTATATTTGGCGTTTGAACTATTACAATAGGCAGTTATAACCATCTATAGTGGGAGTCTCAAGCATTTGCTGATTTTAGCTATTTGCAGGCAGCTGTGGACTCCAATCACCACTCCACTGTGAATACTAAAAACCCAATTAGATTAGATTCATTATTCTCTTTATAAAGAACAATAAGTCAACTGCGATTAGCCAAATTTTGGGAAAGCCAGAGTTCAGTTTCAACAGCCACAATCAGGCCTGACTGGTTCCACTTTGCACCAAATAGGCCAAAAGATCTAAAAAGAGTATCACATCATGCCTCAATCTAAAGTAAGGCAAGAGCAGATACAGAAAAAAAAAAAGTTATTGATGATTACCAGGCTGGAAAAAAGCTCCAAAGCCATTCCCAAGGCTTTAGGACTCCAGCAAAGGACAGTGAGAGCCATTGTCCACAAATGAAGAAAACATGGAACAGTAGTAATCCTTCCCAGGTGTGGATAGGTTACCAAAATAACTCCAAAAGTGTAACAATGACTTACTGAGAAGGTGGGAGGGCCAGTTATCTAATCGTATATATTTTATTATCAGGATAAGATTTGACTCATAGAAGAGTAGTGATAATTCAACATATATCTACTTAAGTAAAAGTGAGAAGTAGGCATCCAGAAATGTCTCAAGAGTAAAACAGTATTTGGTGAAGCTCACTCCAGTACTGAGTGACTCATCAAATTAATAACCATATAATATTTAAAAACTACATCATCAGATGGATCATAATACAAAGTTAGGAGGAAACTTTGGCAGTTTAAGGACTGAAATGACAATAATTCATATAAGTAACAAAAAAACAACAAAATCAGGCAAAAGAGAATTTTCCAAATCGGTTTTTTATTAATATAAAACTTATGAAACTTTAACAAAAACTGCAGGTGTGCGTCTTTTTGGTAAAAGCATGTTTGTTTTTCATTTATTGGGTAGAGAATCCAGCATTTTTACTCAAGTAAGAGTAAAAATTACACCATAGGAAAAATACTCCCCAAAGCATTTTTTTTTCAAAAAAGTTGCTCGATAAAATGTAACTAGTTACTACCCAACTTTGTTGTTACTTGTACTTGTTTCTTCACTGTTGGATCCATGAGAGCATCAATAAATACAAAAATACAATCAAAAGCAGCTATAAACTTATCAACAATCTGGTGTCCTGAATATTTCAAAATAAGTTCTAAATCCTTTTTTATCAGCACTTTTGTTGTCAGATGAATTATTTCAAATTGATGGCTTGAATTGGGCTAATTTGTATTTTTTTTTAACATACTTGCTGGTTCTGTTGAGATTGATATGTTAAACTGCTTGTAAAAAAACAAAAATAAAAGGTGAAAAAATAAAGAATATATAATTATTCTGCTCTAAATCAGAAGAACATCTGGTCATTCAAAGAGCTTTTGGGTTAAGCAGCCCACCAACACGTTGACCTTTAAATGTTTCTAAACAAATCAATGAAGCAAACTAGAAGGAAAGCAATGCTTTGGTTTGGCCTAGTCAAAGTTTACACATAAATTAAGTTTAGATTCTGGGGTTAAAGTAAAAATAATGCTGCATGTTTTTACATTAATGCAAAGATTTCTTTTTTGTCCATTTAAATTTGAAATAATAATCTGAAAGTTGCTTTACATATTTAGTTATCTTTGATATTAAAACTTGATTTTGTGCAGTGCATAACGCAGTATTACATTTAAGATTCAATGAAATGTTAATTAACTCAAGGTGTCAAAAAAATTGTTCCAATATTTTAGCATCTACTTAAATGATAAAATTTCTAAAATTATATATTTTAGTAAAAACATGTTTTTGCAGCACAATAATAAACTTTCAATTTGATCTGTTTTCTGCTTCAGCTTAATCAGCTATTTCCCCGTCACCTGAACCTCAACACAAATGGATTTCAATAATTTTTTTTTTTTTAAATCCATGCCTTAAAACTTTGACATATTTTCAAATTATCCAGCTTCAAATGCAAATCAATGCACGGTCACTGAACGTAAAAAACACATCTAACCTACTGGCTCATAAGCCAGCAAATGTATAAAGATAAGAATAAGGTCCCTCTGGGCAGCTGTGTTGTGCCAGGAAGTGTCTGGCTTACTGTAAGTGCTCTTGAGCAACAACCAGCAAAGTCTGGCACTTTTACAAGGAAAGGCCCTGCATTTCAAAGCCTAGTGTGTTTGGATAACACCATAAAGATAACAAAAAGGAAAGTCTTCTAGATGCAAAACAGCAACTCCCATCACTAGTTGTTGAAAAATGAAAACAAGATCATCAGTTCTTTCTACGAGAGAAAATATTTGATCAAGCTGTTTCCATAGTAAATATATAGCACATTTTCCCTCATTTTTTAGTATTATAATCAAATGATCATATTTTTTATGGGACATAATAAGAGAAAACAGCACATATTGATGTGAAAGTAATATTTTCTATCATGTATAGAAATCAGCAAATGTGCAAGAAAGTGCAAACAAAATCTAACTTTTGTTAGATTTTGTTCTTCTCTTTGTGTGGAGAAGAACAAAAACAGCAAGTCATTCCAACTACAACTCTACAGTTACAGGAAAGTGGCAGCATCATGCTCCACGGTGCTATTAATCATCAGTTACAGGAGAACTAGTCAGAGTTGATAGGAGGATAAAATGAGCAATTTATATTTTCGCACACCTTCAAATTCCCAAATTAAAAAGGAGTGACATTTTTGGGTGAATAGAGCTATTTCTTGTATTAATCAATACACAAAATAACAGGAAACACCAACTGCAGATCCAAGATTACCAGGTGCAACAACTCTACTTGTTATTTGATTCAAAACAGATGGAGAAGAAAATCGCCTTCAGATTGGAGAAAATTAGCTAGGGTGTTCAGGAACCAACCAGAGCTCAACCCTGCACCCAGTTTAACATCAACAGGAAGTGACATCAGATCCAACCAAGACAGCAGCACCTTCTCCAAAATCAACAGATTCATAGTCCACTAAAAATGGACAAGCTAATGCATTCTGTAGAAAGGTTTTATGGTCAGAAAAGAAAACATGAAGGTGTTGTGTTATAATAATTGCACCAATTCTGAAAGCATGGTGGTAGTTGCATCATGCTGTGGGATTATTTTTGTCAGTGATCCTGGTGAACTGCACAAAGTGGAGAAACTAATGCTCCTATTTTTGTTTTAACTTCACCTGCAGTTGTATGATTAAAAGTTGGACACAGTCAGGTGTTTCAAATGGACCCAAGAATAAAAAATGTCTGTAAAAACTCCCCAGTTAATAAAATGACGCTTACCTTCATCTGTCATGTTACGGCCCGGCTCGAAAGGCCGCAACAAAATTAGGAGCACACGGCAATTAACACAGACCGGACTGCACAGCAGGGCCGTCACAGTCAACAATAGAAGCTGTCAACAACGAGCCACACCACTTGCGGCCAACATCACACTTTAACCAGTCATATGGAGGGCAGAGATTAAAGAAACACCACAGGAATGTATGTGTGAATGTGTTTTTTCTGTGTGCATAGTTTACTTCTATTCATACTTTCACTTTTCAGATTTCTTTGGATTGTGTATCTGTTCAGAAGCTACACACAGTCAATATCTTAGTCTTAGCTTCTTCTAATTTTTATGAGACAGAGATAAGCTTTCCAGCTAATAACTATCTTAAGCAAGGCAGAAACCAAAGTAGATTTCTGCCAAATTTAAAATAATCCCAGTCTTTAAAAAGATCATATTGGTCATTGTGGTTCTTAGTAACTACTATTAGAAACCGAAGCTAACAACAACATGCTTTTCTGGATTTTATGCTTCCATAAACTGTAGATATGATCAAAAACAGGTTAACAAATATAACCAACAGGAAGCACAGATAAAAATGTTATTTCTACAGTTATGTTTTATGCAAAAAGGAGCTTCTGATAGAGATCAAAGTTGATGATGAATACTTGAAATTTGAATCTGAATAATGTTTCTTACTTGGTATGGAGGCTTAAAATAGTTAATTATAACTTTTAGAACAGACCGTTTAATCAAATAGTTTTTGATAGATGTAGTTTATTAAATAATTTTTGAATTTAAGTGGGTGTAAGAAGTACAGAGGACCAAAATAGACATATGACTAACTGAGTTCTTTATCTAATTAATATTGCAATAATCAGCCTATTCATTTATTTATTCACTCCTGCATCTTTTACTTTTCCTCATGCATGAATAAATGAATGAACGAACAAACAAGACGATTAAATAAATAAGCCAATTAATTACATGCTTACATTCAGAGAATTTACTACACCAAATAGATTTACTAAGCATCTATTTTGAATTTTGACAGTGTTGGCCCTCCATAGGATGAGGTTAAAACCCTTTTAGATAACACTGTCTCTGTTCACCGACTGCGGTATCGATAAAGTTTTGGAAATAACTCGGTGCAGCAGCAATGGCGGCTCCCATGACTTGGAGGAGGCTGGTGCACTCGGTGTACTCCCCGGCCATCGCCGGGGTTTTTAGCCGGATATCTGACCGGTTCTTCCGCGCCCAGGACAGAAGGAGAGGGTAAGAGTCGCAGCTGACTGCCTCAGACCCAAACGCTTGGATAAAACTGTGTTTTATCAGACTGAACCGTCTTTCCGTTTAGCAATGCTTGCTAACTGTGATGGGTTCATTATCGGACGCAGGTAGTTCAGTGCCGCTGATTTGAAGAAGCTCTTTAAAAATTCAGCTGGATAATAGTTGCTTCTTAAACTTACGTTTGTTCATCGGGAAAATCTCTAGAAAAGCCGTCGGGAAAGCCTCTTTCTGGACACTTAAAACCGCAGATAACCTTGAGAGAAAGTTGCTGTTAACTGAAGTAGCCGTTACTCAACCGTCCGTCAGGTTACAGAAAGCGCACACCTTCATCTACATCACAGGTATGAGGCACCTGATCTCTCTTTCCAGTTCCTCCCATTGACAGTTCATATCTATTGATGAACGTTCAGCAGGTGTAGCGACTTCTCAGAATGACACGTCCAGGTTTTCCTCGAAGTTAATCATTTATTTGCAGAATGTGACAACCTAATCTTGAACGTTTTATTGTCTGTTTTTACTGGAAAAATTAAATTGGGGGTGGGAGGTGCTGCAACCCACACATTGTTAATAATTTTCTTTACGGCCATCTGGTTCTGGTCTGCTCTGCAACCAGAACCAAACGAGGAGAAGCAGCTTTCAGCATCTATGCACCACAAATTTGAAACAAACTTCCAGAAAACTGTAAAACAGTTGAAACACTGACTTCCTTTAAATCTCACCTAAAAACCCACCTGTTTAGAGTTGAATTTGAAACGTAATCGATTATAAATTTAATGATGGAATTTTACATAATGTCATGTTTTAATTGTTGATTCTATGTTGCATGACTTTGTGCTTGTTATGATGTAAAGCACTTTGAAATGCCTTGCTGCTGAAATGTGCTGTGCAAATAAAATTTGATTTGAAAAGGAAAATGAAATGTGGTTTACAAAATTTTGTAGATATCTGGAAAGTGCAGTGTGCGTATTTTTGTCGAATTATAATTTCAACTGTTCTATGAAAACTTTTGAGATCTATTGATAGAACAGTAATAAACTAACCTAATAATTCAATTAAACTTAATCCAAAGAAATTTAATGTTGTCGTAAATCATATCAACCAAGGTTCTTCCATCCTTGGTTTGAAGGTTGTAGATGTTGATACGTGTTTGTTATTGTAGTTTCACAAATTGGATGCTCAAGGTTTTACATTCTTTTTGTTCAAGTTGATAAGATAACTAGCAGTGTAACAAACTGAGGTTAGTTTGGTAATTACTATACAGATCTGCTAACCTGCAGTCAGCTCCTTTAGAGATGTGCCACTTATAGCTTAACAACTAATTTTAAAATGAGAAGAAAGGTTTTAATAATCATAACGAACTGTGTTTATATTATATATATAAATATACATTTCTGGCAAACAGCACACACTGCAGTCCTCATTCTACACTGCAGATGCTGCAGCGGAGAAAAACCTGCCAGTGTTCAACAACTGGAAGCAAAAGAAGAATCAAGAACAAGTGCGTTTCTGTTTTACAACTTGAACTACATTTTGACCTTAAACATGTTACTTTTCAGGTTTTCAGCGTTCTGCAATGCAGATTCCCTCTAATTATATTCAGCTTTACTCTTCCTTTGAGCTCTTTCAGGCTCGACTTGTTGGGTGAGTGAATCTTGTACTGGTGGTAGAAAGTTACAAAAATGGAAATCTGAACAAGCGGCCAAAATGGCACCCCACACGCCGCCTTCAGGATCACTGGAGTTCTTCCTGTCCCTAGGTGTACTTCACTGGGACAGAAAGAGCAGGGTTTAAGTCCTCACAATGGTGATGATAGGTCTTTGATTCTCACACTTTAAAACTTGAGAAATTTGTTAAAATAAGAATTTGTCATTCTTATTAATGAGGGAAAAGTAGAAGCATTCTTTCAGCCAGCTGACCAGGAGTTCACAGCAGTGAAAGAAAACATTAAAATCTCATTCAAAGAACTTTAAATTGTTGGAAATTGTATGATCAGTGTTGAAATTGGCCCATGTGGTTCCGTAAGTGAAAATGGTGAAAAAGATGTTGCTTAATAAGCGTCATGGGTGTCTGTCCATGACGTAATTTGTTTTGTGACTAGAAATATGTCCTAACAGTCTTATTGTTCTTTCTTATGAGATAAGTTCTGTTTTTCAGTCACCTGACCAGCAGTGTGCAGCTACATGAAGTCCAGGAATAAATAACCCACTACTCTATCCAACCAGTTGAAGAAATATCTAGTTTAGCACTTTCTCTGGCATCTTATTTGAAGGCCTTTACACCTCAGGGACAGTCGTGAACATTTTGTGATGTTGAAACATCTTTTTTTGTGAAGAACTGTCCGTTTTGTCCAGTGTTAAAAGTAAATCGTAAAGGACAGCCTGAACGACTTGCAGTATTTGATTAATTGGTCCAGCTCTTACAATCTTAACCCTGATTATGCTTGTCAATCAGTCAGAAGTGCTGCCTAGAAAACCGTTTGTTTTATGCTCACCTCTATAAACGAGAGGACCTTGGCAAAAACAGAAGTTTAAAAAATGTGGACGGCTGTCATACATAACTGCAGTCAGTCTAGAAATGGTTTCATTCTGGGATCTTAAAAAAATGTTTTTCTTGTGCATTTGAAATTGTGAATGACAAACAGTTCCAGTCCAAGAAACATAAAGGCTCAGTAGATAGACAAAATATGTTTTATTTTATGATCCAGACATCAGTCAAATGAAAACTCTGGGGAATAGAAACATTGCAAAGACACTGACTGCCACACAAATCTTATACGATGTCTTTATTTTCTCTGGCATTGTAACCGATCAGGAGATGATGAGAACTGATTTGGGATGCCCAGTAGCTCTCTTGGTTTAGTTGTTTCTCTCTGTACCAAGGACATCTTGGATTTTAGCCTTACTTTTTCTTATTTCTTCACTAGATCACTAAAATAAAACTGAGGGATAAGATTAGGAAATATATAGGCCCCTGCCATGATTAGAGCATGTCTTATATCTTTAGAGGTTAAGGACAGGAATTTCCATTGTGCCTCTCTTATCTGTCTGAGCATGTTGAGGCTGTGTCAAAGAACAAATAGATAAAACTTGGTGCAGCAAAAATGTTTGGCTCGTTTCAGATTTCTTCACACCAAAATGCTTCTGATCATTCAATAAATGTTAATATCAGACGTCAGTTAAAACGAAATGTAGTTTTCAAATTAATAGTTATTTTATCAAGATGGGAAAAAACTGACCAAATGGATTTGGACCATTGTGAAAATACATTTCCTTCCACTGTTCATTAATGGATTTATGGTGGTTTTTGCTCATTCCTTGGAAAGCTGAGTTCAGTGTCACAAGCCACATTTATGCCTCATTACAGCCTTAATAAATTAATTTTATTGACTTTGAAATCTGTCTGAATGAAGTAGACTATCATACTCAAAGAAAAACAGCAAATGAGAAGAAAGAGCGTCACTGACATAAATTAATCTGGACAGGGTTACAAGAGTTGGGATTCCAGTGAGCTGCATTGAGAGCCAGTATCAACAAGTAGAGAAAACTGGGAACGGTGGTGAACTTCCTCAGGAGTGGCTAACCTGACAAAATCAATCCAAAAGTGCATTAACAACTCATCCAGGAGGTCACATAAAAACCTCACTTCCCTCATTTAAGATTCAACAGTAAGAAAGAAACCGGGGAAAAAAGGTTGGTCTCAAGCAGGACGTCTAGGTTCTCACCGAGAAGGACCTCGCTGCAAGTTGTACTTGTTCTCACCTAAAAATGCTTGGAATGAATGACGAGCATTGACGACTGCTGGTGATTCAGCCAACTTGTTCCAACTGTTCAACATTTTTGTACCGTTCGCTTCCTTGATCTTATTCAAGTTTCCCAAAAGGAAGCAGTTGGGTTTGCCATCATCATCACCTGTTGCCTTTTCTTTGTTTCATTGTTGAAGTTCAACATCATTTCCTCATATCTGTGATGCCTTTGCACAGCAATCCAAGCAGTACGAGATCAAGGCTTCTTTAGTTTTCAACAAGCATAAAAATGTGGGACAGTAGAGTGTAGTTTCAACAATTTGAAGCAAGTATTTTCTGACGGCAAATTGAAGATGCACCAATCAGTTGGCTAGTGATTAATATTTGCCCTCTGTTCAGCCCTGATTAGTGATGAGCAGGTCAAATGCTAAAAAGAACTTTAAATTCAGCAAAGTGAAGAACTCCCTTCTGGTTGTACAAAAGCAGATTAATAAAATCCACTAACGAACTGTTAAAAAAATGAATAAACAGTTATCTCTGAATTCAAAACGTACTCAAGATTAAATAGTATTCTACATGTTTTCACATTGATGCATTCGTTCGGAATATTGCATTTGTTTTTATAATTTTTCTTTGCAGTCAAAATCACCAGTGTGGTACCACATAATTTACCAATGTGGTAAATTATGTGGGTATTGATTTACAAATATATCAAGTCTTAGATATGATGGCAAGTGTGAAATTTTTGTTGCCTCACCATGTCGATCACAAACTATAGCGTGACATCAAGTAATGCTTAAAAAGCCGTGTAGTTGAAGTAAAAAGTACTGCCACCTACAGGTGGGAGTTACCAGCCACTTAAACCAAATGGTTTTGAAAATTTTTACAATAAAATTAGAATAAACTCACAATTATGCTTAACTGGAAAAAAAAACTTAAGAAAAGTGAATATCTGTTGATGCAAATATTTCCGTGATCATTGTCATATCAATGAAAAATGAATGAATAAGCACATATATGTTGTGTTGAAGGTTCTATTTATGTCTCCGCCTACATAAAAAGCTGCATCGGGCCGTATTTGGCCTTCGGGTATTGAGCTCGACACGTTTTTAAAGAATGATCTCGTATTTCTTTTTTGATAGAAAACAAAACTAGTTACGTAGTAGGTGTTTTCCACTCATTTACTCCTGTTTCGTTCTCATTATTGTTCTTTTGGTCAACCACAATAACCGTCCCCTGTGAAAGATCAGGTTCCATGGCGTGTTAACAGTAGGAAGTTAGATGTAATAAAAAAGAATTAAAGTTAGAAATCTTATCTACAGGATCTTTTCTTTTTTCTTTTTGTTGTGAGTCATTTGAGGAATCGGTTTAACTGATCCATAGATATAACTAAAAATAAAACCAGCCTTTCCAGCTGAATGGATTCAATGAAATCTGTTGAACAGAACTCGGATGTAGATCCTTTAACGATGTCAGATCACCTGAGATGAATAAGGTAGCCCTGCATGCTGATAATGAGAGCATGCAGAAGTTTTTCACTCGCATGCTTTTTATCAGCAGAAATGTGGCACAGTGACATTCCAGAATAAATGGCTCATTGTATTTACTGAATTAAACCATCTTAAAATTGTTATTGGAGGCATTCAGCGTAAATGGAAGTTATTGTCATTCTGAGAAACGTGGCGTTTATTCAGAAAAAGATGCCAAAGGCAACTTTACGTGAATGACTATATCTATATATATATATATATATATATATATATATATATATATATACTATATATCACCGTCAGTGATGGCGGAGTACAAAGGGATCTTCTTATCTCCCTCATCACACCGCCTTATCTTTACAACTTACTGAAAGAAGGCTTGACATCTCCTGCCTCAGTGACATAACCCCGTCTATGAGCAGGGTGTACTCTCATTTTATAACTTTTCCACTGCTGTAAAAACAAGATAATTCAGTGCATTTCAGGCTGACATGAGGAAGTAATTAGTTTTTTTGGTTTTGTTTTATGAGTTGGTGTTTAAAATGGGAAAAGTCTCTCTGCCTCTCTGCAGTTTAAAAACATAAGTGTTTGTCCTGAGTAGGTTTTAGTTGCAAATGCCAAGCAGGAATGCTATGAGGGAACTAATGAGAGGGGTATACCCTCCTCTTCCAGTTTAACACTCGCTGGTGAAAAACTGGATGTATGCAGGTGTTGCATGTCTTTTTTGCACATCAGTATATTTTCTCTTAGCCCTTCTGGAACTGGACTCCCACAACTGTGATTGAACGAAGAAGATTATGAGTGTATTTTAAGCTTTGAATTAGTGTTGCACAGTAATTAAGATAAATTCGTCACTAAATCGTTCTGGTCGCCATGATGGACGTCGGAAATGAGGCGTGGGAGTATTGAACAGAGCTTCTTAACTTGTTTTCCCTTTTTGTTTTTGCCAGTTTATTCATGGCTTCTTCTCGTTTGAGTCAATCTATTTTGTCTGAACGTAACACATCTGGGTGGAGCTCATAGACGGTGACGAGATGCCAGCCACTTTTTTTTCCATACATGCTAGGCTACATGATGAAGCAGTGTTGTCTCCACGGTTACTTCTGGTTCGACGTGTAGCTTCTTCATAAAGCAATGTTTGATGTCTTTTTAATTATACTTAACTATAAAGTATCTGAATGCAAATCTTACCTTGTAAAAAGCTGCAAATCACACTGAGGGCTGATTGACGGCTGTTAAAGATCTCGGCCGTTTCTTTCCTCATTAAAAATTGTACAATACAATGATAAGTTTGTTGTCTATCTTTGTCTGTTTGTGCAGCGCACAGCAACCTACGACCATTTATAAAGTGAAATCAACTGATATTAGACTACCGGCTGTCTGTTTTTGACTGGCTTTGGATTGTTTTTGTAGTATGCGAGACGGTACCATTTCTGTTGGCCCACTGGGAGTTAATTCTTGCTTCAAAAAAACGACCCGATGAGACGGTGCATAAAGGAGCTGCCATATATTATTAAAACAAGTCAAAATCCTTGTATTTCTGTGTGGTTATTTTCCATAGGTCAGCCATGCTGCTGCTGGCTCCACTGCTTGCTCAAGCCGAGCCAGCGCCACGCCACGTTTCCAGGCCCACCGGGTCAGCCGGAGCTCAGGGCTCAGACGGCCTCTGCAGCCACTTCCGCTGGATGGCTGACCAAGTACCCGCCTTCCGGGTGCCGGGAGCCCACATCCAGATCCTCACGTCACCAGACCAATTTTACCAGGCAATGAAGGTTTGTGTTATTCCCTTTGATTAATAACACATTTTAAGACGGCTTAGGAAGTCAAAACTATTTAAGAAATCTCTGATTAGAAGTCAGTGCTGTTAGTTATCTGTTTAACGTCAACACTTTGCAATCCTTATCTGTCCCAAATAAAAACAAAATGAGAACATTTAGACATTCTGGTGCTTTAGCAGATCCATTCAAGGCTGATGCCCTGATACAAGGATGTTTAAAATGTGCTAAATGGTTTCTGAAATCCACAATAGTTCAATAAAAATGCAAAGAAAAATCCACTGGGGTCACTGGGTGAGAAGCGTAGGTACAACTGGAGAGATAACCAGTTCATCACAGGACAACACAAGACAAGCAACCAAGCAGGTTGCGTGGTTGCTTGTCTGGTATAATCTCTAAACGCTCGTACCAGTTTAGAGACAGCAATGAGCTAATAGTCATGTATTTGAGCTGGGAGAACCCACTCATGCATTCAGCTTTTATAGAAATTTTTATATAGATGCAGAAAGAACCCAGGCAATTAAAAAAAAGAATTAAATACTTTATTAGTCCCAGTGGGAAATTAAATGCTGTAAGTCATCCTGTTAAAGTCCTTATAAATAGTGATGGCTGTGAGAAGACCGCAAACTTTATTTTTACGTAATAAGTAGAAATATAAAATCTTGAGCTTTTAGAAATTAGATTTTTTTTGGAAGGCACAACTTAATTTTGTAGATATCATTTTTCCTACTTCTGTTTCCGATTATATAAAGAGAAAACTAAAATTAAGCACATTTTTCCCAGTCATTATGAGGGCTGTGTGTGGAATTTCTTGTTTTCTTAATCTAAATTAGGTTTTGGTTTGAAAAGTCTGAGAACCACTAATTTGGAGTAAAACTGAGCACCTGACACGAAAATGGTTGCAAACGTCTCGCAATTGCTGGACTCCATGGCTGTACTTTCATGTTCATCACAATTTGCTTGGAGAGTCTAGCAAGAAAAAAAATAAGAAAACGGGGCAATGTGCAATCATTCAAAAAATAGCACAGATCTAATAACTCTGAGTTTTTATAGTTGATCTTTACATGTCGGTTTCATCTCATCCAGTTTATGAGAAACATTGACATTATTTATCTGGATAATCTTTATCTAAGGGTGTGATGCACTGTTCTGATTCGGTGAGTATCATGATTACAGAACCTTGACATGTTTCAACTGACAAATGAGCTGTGCTAAAATTCAAATGAGAAGAGTTATGAAATGCCTTTCCTTTTACCAAAATTACACTCCTACCAGTAATGTGGGTGAGTCTAGTTTACAGTACAGCCACTCCCACGAATAATTTAATAATAGGTGGGTTTCATGTGACTCGTAGTTGGTCATATTTATGGCATCTTTTGGCACGATTTCCAAATTGCACTTTTGAAAAGCGTCACCAGCTTGTTTTTTTAAGTCAGAAAAATTCCTGTGGTCAAAACAGGTTTTAAAACAAACAAAAGCAAAAACATTCATCAGTACCAGTAACATACATGCAATAAAAACAATGTAGTTTATAGAATGAAGTCATTTCGATATTTGAATTATTTATCTCAAAGATTATTTATCTTAAAGATTATACTCCAGATCCTTTAATTCGAGGATTTGCACAACTCTGCGAGCTACACAACAGACATGAAGTTGGGTTTGACACTGGCTTTTGTTCAGTATTGAGAACCTGCCAAAGTATCGTGATGATTCATTTGGAGCCGTTTTTTTTTTTTTTTTTTTCTTTTTCAGTGACGTTCTCAAAATGCCAGAACAACATTTAGTTTTTATTTTTAGCTTTGTTTTTTTTCTGCTAAATCCGGTCATTTCCATGCAGCTGCAAAGGACCCCTGATTTTCAGCTCTGAACGGAGCTTATGCATATTTGGATTTTTAGACTTTTATTTATGAAAACAGTTTATATTTTGGACCAGAACATGGTGTTGAATTAAAATACTCGACTCATCTTGATCTTCTGGTGCTATTTTATGACAGCTAGACCGTCTTGGTCTTGATAATTCCTCAGTTTACTCACCTTGTTTCTGCTGTTGCTGCTGCCAACAGTTTTCAATATTTTCTGCAAACAAAACCTTGGAATAATTAAATGGATGCATGTAAGGGTGCAGTTTGTTTAAAACATTGCTCTGCACACCCAACCTTAACACTGCTTTTACTACTTTATGTATTTTGACTACTATGAAGTCAAAATGTTACTAAGTTTGCACATTAACAGCAAAATGATAAATAAATAAAAACGGTAAGCTTCATCTTGTTTTATGTATTGCAAGTTTATTGTGTTTCTACTATGGTATTTGTTCATTGATGATGTACAATGATTCATCAAAACCAAGCAATAAAAAGAGCCATAAAATAATATTAAGCAATACAAACACAACGCATACAATCATTTGGGGTAAACAGAACCAACAATGTAGTAAAGTCATTCCATAAAGGCACAATAATAAAATGCAATAATAAAAACTCATTGGGTCATTAACAGCACTTTAAGGTTTCTACTATCTTAGCAGTGGTTATGTAAACAAATATTATTCCAGAGTAGGAAGCATATGTACTGAAAACAGCACAAGTCCAGATATAAGGAGTTGTATAACTGCCAAAATCTTTATTTATGTTGAATGAGAGGTTTGTTAAATAAATGATTCTATTTATCAACTTCTGTTGGAATCGATTTCAAGATTTTCCAGAATCTTAAAATCCGCCTATGACACATCCTCATTCACTTAATAGTTTCCGTCTCCTTTCCGTTAAGGCCCGCATCAGAAGCGCACAAAGGCGGGTGGTGATGGCGTCCTTGTATCTGGGAACAGGACAGTTGGAGCAGGAACTGGTGAGGAAGAGCGTTTTGTTTCTTAAATATGCTTCCTTCATTCGGGGCAGGTGAGAACAAAGCTGTAACAGCAGGAGAGTGAGCCAAATGACTGGTCAGAGATGCCAGAAAATATGAGTCAGACTTCTCCTCCAAGAATACCGCAGTGTGTTTTCTTCAGATTGAAAAGCGAAGTTCAGGCCAGAACTACAAGGAATGACCCCAAAATGCAAGGGTTTATGGGTATGGGAGAGCAGCGCTGGCGTGTGAGGGCTTGCTGTTTTTCATGCTTGGAAAGCCTAGCATAACAACATGAAACCAAAGCAAACCACAGTCTGGACCGGTGCTCATATTCAGCTGTTTTTTTGTGTGTTTAGGGTTTTTTTTAAATGACCAGTAATGGAGACGTAGGCAGAGGCCAAAATGCTCAATCACAGCTAAAAGCACTGAGATCAGCTGCTAAACTCTGTAGCTCCACAGGATGATGGATTACTAGAAATGTGAGTCAGAAAGGTGCAGTGAGGCTGTATCATTTTTTTTCCTCTTTTTAAACTCTGGGGTTTTGCTTTAAAAATGGATGAAACAAACTTAATTCAATCCAGTGTGAGGGTTCAGGCCCAGTCTGTGGTTAGGACTGAAGAATGCAAAGTGCAGGTGTTGTTTCAGTGTAAAACCTGGACACAGAAACACAACAGATCCCGACAGTCACACCTGAAATGTGTATTTACTTTAGTGGTGCGGCCAGAAATGACAGTAATTCGATAATTGAAAGCAAGGCATGCTTATCTTACAGAAGCAAAATTTAATGTTTCTTTAAGACACTTTACACAGAGAAATTCTCGTGACTAGGAAGATGTTCTTTTAGCCCAGCCAGTAATCAGAGAAGAAGAAGAAAACGGCTAGTTTAAGTTTTCAAAATGATAATTATAAAAGAGTTTATTTTTCTAGTCTTTGCTCTGTTTGGATGATGTATAAGAAGTTAAGAATTTATTACTTCTACTAACAATAATTACATCAGTTTAGCTTAGTTATTAAAAAACATGTTCCATATCTATCTCCCATTAAGGTGGATTGCATAGAGGAAGCGCTCCAATATGCAAAAGAAAACCGTCGCTCTCCTGACCTCAAAGTCTCTGTGCTACTGGACTACACTCGCGGATCAAGAGGTCGGTCTCCATCAGACCTCCATGCTGTCGTTTGGCCCAGATCTCTGAGCTCACCGTGTTTCATGTGCAGGTCAGATTAACTCCAGGACCATGCTGCTGCCTCTGCTGCAGCGCTTCGCCTCTCAGATGCGAGTATCTTTATACCACACTCCAGACCTGAGAGGCCTGCTGCGTCTCCTGGTCCCGCAGCGCTTCAACGAGACCATTGGAGTCCAGCACATCAAAGTTTACCTGTTTGACGACAGCGTCATCATCAGCGGGTACGTAGAGTTTCATTCAAGGGGTTTGGAAAGATGGACAAGGGCCTAGAAAATGCAAACGTCTCCAGCTGCAGTTTGAGAACAGAAAGTGAGGATTAAATCTCTTAAATGAAACTTTGGGCAGATTTTTGGTAGATCTAATTGTTGGAACAATTAGATCCAACAATTGTCTAATTGTTTCTCTGATTGACTAAACACCAGGATACTTCAAAAGCAGTGAGTGGAAGAAGCTAAAAGTCTCCCATTTTACATATAATCAGTTTGTGAAGGTTTGAGGCTGTCTATATCCATCTACGGTTATTTTTCTGACAGTGACATGTTTGGCTGTAAAAAAGACTGGTACTTCAATCTTCATTGGCTCAGACACAGGAAAAAAAAACATCAAGTCACAGCTGATTTTTACGCTGAAGAAACTTTTGGAATTTGGCTCTTTAATGTAAACCACATATTTTCTAACCTTAGATACTTTTTGTTCCTGAAACATGGCCTCAATAATCAAACGTTTACCCACTTTTCCTGTGCAAAGGATCTTTGGTAAAAGTGCCCTCACAATGTCTGGTTGCCACTGAGCAGCCAGACATTCATTGAACATTAAAAAATGTTTTAAAAAAATCTTATATCTGTTTAAAGCAATAAAGAGATTACAAATGGTATGTCATTGTCCACATATGGTAGAATCTTAATTAAATATCTGCTTTGAAAACAAACGGAAAGCAGATTGTAATGTATTTGTTTCAAATTTCCTGCCGCCAAGTTTTTACATATGACTTTTTAAATCAAACCGAAGAATGATCATTGTGTATATTTACTCAAAGCACAGAGCAGGTGTTTCCACTGCTTGGAAATGTTTTCAGGGCACGTTCTGTCATCTGCGGAGAAAATGTAAATCATGGGTGTGCTCTAAAGCTGGGGACCGCGGTTGTGTTGTGGTTTTCACTCCATTTCAGATCAAAACAGACAAACCCATACATCATGCTAGAGAAGGAAGTTTTTCCTGCAGTACCTTGTGAACGCCTTGAACATTTGTCATTAGCGTCGCACAGCAGCAACTTATCTCTAATCGGTTTGTCTTGGCTGCGCTCGACATCCTTCACACCCATAAACTCCTCTCTGCTCTGAAACATGGTCTTGTCAGTTTTAAATTCACATCGAGGCTTCCCACTGGGATCTATTAATCTCATTGTTTGAAAATATTATTGCTACATTTTGGTTTCGCTTGAAAACTGAGAACGCACATTTAAGCACTTAAGACATCGGGCGCAATCTGTCTTGGCTTTGGTTCATTTCCTTCCTGGAATAACAATAGGTTGCACGAAACTGCAGGTTAAACTGAGTCAACAAACCATTTTCAGTTACTGATATTTAAAGATTTGTGTCAAGACATCTGCTGATTCAACGACACTTCATACTCCTGAAGCAACACTTATCAAAGGTTATTAGTTTTTCTTTATCTTTAACTTGTTTAGTTTTTTCTCTAGAAAACATAAACTTTTTTTTCTGCCTCTTTTTTGTCCAGTCTTTGGCTTTTAGAAGAAGTTTTGAGCATTTTCATAGCATAAAATTTGCCTGACAGAAATATCTATAATATTTAGAGTAAAAACTTTGGTTTAAACTTTAAATAAAGAATCTGAAAGTTGATACATTGGTAATGTTGACAAAGCAAAAGTAAGGATCACTTACTTTTCAATTCAGTTCAGCACTCATCCTAACACACATTAAATATTGATTAGGTGAGAAGATCCTGCAGCAACAAATCCTCCCATATCATGACCCTTCTACCACCGTGCTTAGCAGCTTATATCGATTGTTTTGCATTTTCACCTAATTTGCTTCCGTACATTGTGGCTACACTCGGGGTTTCCAATCTGCGTCTCTGGAGCTAACTAATGTTTTAAAATATAGATATAATAAGAAATGCAGGTTTCTACCTATTTTTTACCCTGTGCTATTGATATTACCACTAACATGTGATAATATGTTATTACAACAATGTTATATTGAAATTAAAAAGAGAACACCGTCTTTTTACTCATTTTCATAGTAAGTTCCTTCTTTTTGCGAAACAATGAAGGGAAAAAGTCATAACAGCGTGACTTAAAGTAAATCGGAGAAAATGTTAACTGAAACTCGTGACTGTAACTGATATTTATTATTTGTTGTTGAGAAGTTATCTGTCACAGTTGACACTCCATGTCTTATTGAGTTTGTTTCCTGAATGATGAAATTTAAGCCGCTCTGACCTACATATTGAACACACATTTAGGAGTTGATTCATTTACTTCATGTTGAAATTAAAATTGAAAGAGTCAAACAGTTTCACATAAAGCCAAATAAATGTATATATTTTTAAATCTCCATTGTTATTTTATTTAGCAATAAATAAAATGTCACATGACATGACTATTTCTATTCCTAAAAGTCTAACCAGAACAACAATGTACTTATTCTGGGTAGGATGAGCCGTAGGCGTCCTCCAGGGCTAAATAAAGTGCAGGAATGTGGATAATGACTTTCAGGTTGTTGCTCACACCAGCAGCAGAAAGACAAAGCTACTCCATGCCTTAATGTTGAAGTTAATGAAAGGACAGTTAGGCAAAGGAATTAACTCGTCAGGCTTGTTTGGAAGGATTGTCGGGAAAGCTCTATGTAAAAAGAAAAAAAAAAACATTCGTGCATACCTTAAATACAAACGTACTTTTGTCTTTTGTAACAACACAATACTATTTGAACTTTTCACCACAATGCTCAGGATTGAGAAACGCCTTATACAAGCTGAAGCACGGTGGAGGAAGGCTCTTGATTTGGGTCTCGGTTTGCAGCCACAGAACCTGTTGTTCAAATCCAGACCTCGAAGTCCGTGTCCTGCAGCTTCTAGTTACAACTCTGTTTAAACACACCCGAGTTAAACGATGAGGTGATTAGCTGGATATATGAATATTCTGATAAATTAATTTGTGGAATCGTGAATTCAAACTGTTTTTATCTTCAAATTGTGTTGCTGGAAAAGTTTAACAACTTTGTGCTGGAATTTTTCTGTCTAAAAAGTAAACAAACCCCGATTAAGCCATAAGCAGTGCAAAAGCTTTGTAGTTTTGTTACGGGTAACTGACCCATATCTTGTTTATTTGCTGTGATTGTGCAAGACATGAGAAAAATACATCAAAGCATCCTGTAAAACAGAACTTTGTGCTCGTCTCTCGGCTGTTTTTCAGGGCCAACCTGAGCGACTCGTACTTCACCAACAGGCAGGACCGCTACGTGCTCCTGGAGAACTGCAGGGAGGTGGCGGACTTCTTCTCCGACCTGGTGGAGGCCGTGGGCGACGTCTCCCTGCAGCTGCAGCCGGACAACTCGGTCACCGTGCAGGACGGCATGGTGCACCCCTACAAAGGTAGAAACCGGACACGCACAGACGCACGCTGTTTTGACAACGCGTGACACTCGGCGCTCGGCTGCGGCGCGGCGCTCGGCACCGGCGGCTGACGGGTTTGGCTAATGGAGCTTGAAAGCTTAGACAGGCGAGGAGATGCTGGTCAGCGAGGAGGACAGAGAGAGCTCTTGCGGTTTGTTAGCCACGCAGCCGGATGTGAAAATGTCAGATTTCTATTCACGCACACACACACGTTCATATAGCTTGTGTCTGTAACTGGAGCACAGCCTGCCAGGATGTTAGTTTAAAGGATGAATGACATCATGTCTGCAGGATTAGGCTGCAGAAACGGACACCAGGAATAGAGATGTGATGTCACAGTGTTGCTGGAAGAAGATATGGACAGTAGTGGGAACTGATATAAACACGCACACACCACAGCCATTTGCACTGGATGACTTGGAAGATTTGCAATGAATTAGAAACAATGACGGATCCTGATGCAGAGCGGCAGCAGACAGCTTGGAGACAGAAGATTACTCATTCAAACCAAATTACAAAACACGCCTTCACACTCACCTTTTGGAGGAGTCTCACACACGATAAGCTGACTCACATCAAACTGCTTCTTTTCTATGCTTTCCCATAAACAGAGTTTTTCTTTGAGGGTTGACTTTTACAGATTTTTTTTTTTTTTTTTTTCCCCCCCGAGGACTACAGCACAATGAAAAAATGCGTTTTAAATCCAGCGGAAATAAAAGAATTATACAATATGATCATTTTTAAATGATTAAAGAATTTGACTCTAAAGTTTTCCTAACTTTTATTTAACCCTACAGATTATTTTACAGCTCATGTATGATTATTAGCTCCAGTACAGTAAAACTAAAGCAGAAAAGATGTAATTTTTGGTTAAAAGTGATTGCTGCTGTGGTTAAAAAAAATAAAAACACTTCTGGGGGAAAAAAGATGAAATGGGGAAGTACTCAGTTTATGAGTTTTTGCAAAGAAAATCTGCAAATGTATATATAAAAGAACATTTACTTAAAAGACTTCACACTATGGCCACATGTAATAAATAAACTTTTTTTATTTTATTTTTTTAGCATATTAGCACAACCGTCTGCTTCACCTCACAGTCACTTGGACTTCATTACATTTTGTCACCACAAACCGTAATTTAGTTCATTCTGACTCATTGTGATAGAGCAGCACATAATTATGAAGTGGAAAGAAAATTATTCATAGTTATAAACATAGTTTGCAAAAAAAAATTTTTTTTTTTTACAAAAATCTGAAAAGTGTGGCATGCATTTGTATTCAGCCCCCCTGCCCCCCCAGGAGTCAAAACACGATAAGACTTCATAAAAATAGGAGCTACAAGTAAATGTCTCAATCAATTTTGCATATCGGGAAGCAAAAGATTTGTACTATTTTTGCAAATTATGTCTAAATTTTGCATCATATTTGTTGTGTTTATTGTGAGGCGAGTATCGTATCGTTTATCATGATGCATATCTTATCATGATAGTGTCACTATAAATTCCACTTAATTCCAGTTAGGTCCTAAAACCTGCTGCTTTTTTCAGTGTTTGTTCATTAAAAGTGAATAAATAAATATCAATGAATTTTGAAAATATATTACTGTGTGCATTTGTGACGCATATCACACTTCTTTATGTGATTAGTGTCCTAAAGAAGTGGATTACAAATGGTTATGTTTCTCAAGAGCAGCATTTGTGTTTGTGGGGGTCTACTTGCTGTGACACCCAGTCAGAGCCATACAGTTGCCTTAAAAAGGTAATATCATGAGGCAATATCTCATGATATTACCTCAGATTTTAAGTCCAAATCGCCCAGCCTTAGTTGCGTTCCCTTCTTGGCCCTTTCATTTTAGGTAGACTGCATCGTTTTGAAACATTTCCAGTTGAGCTGCAGTCTTTCTATTTTCAGACGATGGGTTGAAGAGTCCTCTGAGAGACGTTCAAAGCTAGGAAAGTTTCTTTTATAAGCTAACCCTACTATAAACCTCTTCAGAAACCTGCATTCCTTGGTCTTCATGATGCTAACAAGCGTCTGAGGCCAGAAACAGCCCAGCTGCTTTTTTTTATTCAGCATTTAAATGCAAACAAGTGAAGTCTGCTCACCAATTAAGTGCGTGCGCTTCAAAGACAGTTGGATGGAGTGTGTTTTACATACGGATATAAAAACGGCTGAACACAAGTGCACTTTTTGTTGTTCTGTCACACAAAACCCCAATGAAATATATTTTCTATGGCGCAAATTGTGAAAAAGTTCAGGAGGTGTTAATATTTTTGCGAGGCGTTGTATGTCCATTTTCCTCTACATATTTTACCCACAACTCACCACTGCCATAAAAGTAACAAATCCTTGACCAGAACGCCGCGACCCTGAGGTCGTTCCGACCCCTTCTCCCTCTTCACATCAATCTGTGTCTCCATGGCGACCAGGAAACCGGGAGGACTTCTCGGTAGCGGCGAGGAAGCGCATCATGGAGGTCATGAGCTCGGCCCGCGTGAGACAGCAGCAGCAGCAGCAGCAGCTGTGGCGCCGCTCCAGGGAGGAAGAGGCCAGGAGCAAGGAAGAGGAGGACACCTGGGTGTTCCCCCTGGTCCAGATGAAACCTCTGGGCATCCAGATGGACGAGCAGGTCACACAGGTGAGCCTCTTCTGTTCTGGTTTGTGTGTTTACACAGCTGGGTCTCCTCGCATGTCAGAAGATGAAAGCGGCCAAGTTTGTAAGTCGTCCATCTTCTCCTTCTGCGTCTCCCCGGCGTTCCAGCGGCTGCTGACAGACGCCGGGCCGGACTCTACTGTGTTTCTAACATCGGGTTACTTCAACCTGACCCGGGCTTACATGCGGCTGGTGCTGGAGACCGGAGCCAGCTACCGCATCCTTACCGCCTCCCCGGAGGTCAACGGGTTCTTCGGGGCCAAAGGCATCGCCGGAGCGATTCCTGCAGCATACATCCACATCGCCAGGCAGTTTTACAACCGAGTGTGCCAGCTGGGCCAGCAGGAGAGGGTCCATCTGCACGAGTACCACCGGTCGCAGTGGACGTTCCACGCTAAAGGTTGGTGAGGTTCAAAGGTCAATCCAAGGCCTCAAAATGTATTAAGCTCCATCAGATTGGATGGAGAGCATCCATGATGAAGGGAGGTTCACAGAGTCTTTGGTCTCAACAATATTTATCGTTTAATTGAGCTTTTTAGTTTTTGAAGGTTTAGTTTTAGGAAAGTCTGGATTTTTTCTTTTGGGCTTCCATAGTTCAGGGCGATCCATTCAGCCATCTTGTTTGACAAGCTGTGAAGTATTATTTTTTCCTTTTTAGCTAAGATTTTACATATTTTAAATATAAGAAAAGAAATCATCTGTTACTATACTACAGCTATAGTAATACGATAATAGTCCTACTGCAATAATGTCAAAATAATGCGAGAACAAAGCGTTATCACCAGAATAAAGTCAAAATATAGGAGGATGAAGTAATAATAATTTTATCAGAACTCCAACACAAAAAATAACAAAAACTTAAATGAGGAATGTTGAGCATCTTGTGAAGTTATACTTTGGTATCGGTTTTCCAGATAAGAGAATAATTAATCTTTAAACACATAAACACCAAATTATTTTCAGCAGCAGGATTTTGAAACAATTGACCAAAAAACTGAGTCTATTTTGAAGAAAGAACAACACAGAGGTACAAACGTCACATCTCGATAACTTTTGAAGCTTTTTTCATCATTTCCTCGTAATTTGGAAACATTCTTCTGGTAAAATAGTGTCTTTATTCTCCCAATATTACGACTATATTCTCGTAACTAATTGCATGTTTAGACTGTTTCCTAGTTTTTTAACGTCTTTTCTTCCAGTTTTATTCTGCATTTACCTCCATCCATCCTTGCAGCAAATCCCACCGTCTTCCCTGTTCTTGCTAAAAAAAACAGCATCCCCACATCATGATAATGCCACCGCCGTGTTTCAGCAAGTCTGTTTTCCTTCGAGCATTCAGTTCAGTTTGTAACGTTTTCTGGATGTCTGCAGCTTCCCCTCCGTGGTTAACAGTCTTTATGGCTGTGAGTGAACTGTGTGCAAACATCAGGGTGATTCTGTGTATTGGAGAAGCTCGTAAATGTCGGAGAACTCCAGGAAATTTTTGTTATCAGCGCCTCCCCACAGTCGGTAAATATTACAATCTGAACTACTAATATTACTCTCGGTATCATTAGTTAGTTCTTTTAATTTCACTAAAGCAGATTTTCCAAGTAAACTTAACAACTCAAAGATAATTAGAGGTCAAGTTGACTGATATAATGTCATAAAACAAGGATAACAAATAAAGATAAATAGATATTTAGTCAGTAAAGGGCTCCACTAGGGGGAATATAAAAACATGAAATGTTTTAAATCTTCCATCTGTTTTGCTTTTTGTAGTGGTTCCACTGGTTTTCTTTACACATTGAGTCTTAAATTATAATAGGATAAAATGAAACATTTCATCATCTCAATTTTAGTCCTTAAAATGCATTAAATATGTCCAGGTTTTCCGTGTTTACTCGTACATTTTATTGAAGTCCTTTGCTTTTTCGTTTACTTTTTGCTTTTTTTACATGAATAAAATTTATTTACTTATATTTTCTTTGTATTTTAGTTTTTTTTTAAAGAACTGTTGGTTCTCGTGGTTCTGTGTTGGAGTCCTGACTGAGGAATTATTTTTTATTGCAACGTTTGGCTCCTCATTCATGGTGGAAGTTTGCCTGAAATCTCTGAACTACCGACAGAGATCTGCTCAAGAAGCGGACTATTGTTTTGTTTTCAGACATTATTATTTCTGTCTGCACTACCGGGAGAATGTTTTTAATATTAAAAAAAGATAATTAACCCCAAAGGGAGGGTAACTAACATCTGTTCTAATAAAGTTTTGGCTTCAATAAGTAGCTTATTAACAGGCCGTTTGCAAACTTTAATGTCAGCATGACACCAACAATTTGTTCACACAGAGCTGGAGAATCAAGACATTTTGAGAAGGATGTATTAAACTTTCTCAAGCAAGTAGAAGTTATTAAGTCAGTTTAGCTTATTTTTCATAAATTATCAAAGTCTCAACGTTACCATTACATAAATCTTTGCAATACTCTACATTTATTGTTAGAGATGTGAAAATAAACCTTGAAATAAGTGCTGTTCGTTTTGGATTTTATGTCTGAAATAATATACTCAAAGTAAAGGCGGGAGATTATTTTGCTGCAGTACTAGATTATTTCAGTCAGAGGAGTATTTTGGTACACATGAAGTATTTTTACTTGGTTGTACTTTTTACTTTGTTACGTAGTATCTCTAACTCTCTCTTGAGTAAAATATCTGGACTTTCTGCTCTCTGAGTAACTTCACTGAGTGATTAATAAACTTGTTTTAACCAAACAAGACACTCCAACAGTTTTGATCAGTTACTTGAGTAGATTTTCTTACTGGAGTAAGAAGATATTGAAGTAGTGATACTCTTAGTTGAGTACAAGTTTTACTTTTTGAGTAGCTAATTCCCGTGTATTGTCGAGGGTTTTTGTACATTTTATCCTATTTTAGTTTTTTTTTTTTCTTTCTGTCTGTGATATTTTATCATTTGTTTTCCGTTAGCTGCTCCTGTTAGCAGTCGACCTCCTTTCTGCCGTTTCTCCTGTATTGTAATGGTTTCCTGGAGAACTGGCAGAGCAGCTAAGGCTCTTTTTGGTATGAATCCATTAGTCAGGCCCTTTTCTCTTTGCTTTTATTTTTCCTTGGCAGCACAGCCTTTTAAAATGAAGTAGGTAACCGTTTATGATTAATGCGGGCGTGTGGGCCTGTTAAATGGTACGTTGTCACAGCTTCGGGGTAATTGTGCGAAATGGCTTTTTCACTCGAACAGCGTTGCTTGATTCCAGGTTTGCTTGGTGCCAGAAAAGTTCAGAAACAATGGGATTTCTTCATTTTTGGTGTTGTGCAAGTAAATGAGCCGTTCTCTATATGAAGCGGCCCATTAAGAATGATGGGCTCTGCTGTTTTTCTTGTGGTTGTGATGGTATGTAGGTTGAGGCAGGAATCTTGTACACTCACTCTGTTGTAGCCTCAGGACAAGGATGCACACTCACTCACTCTGTCTCTCATATTTTGAGGTTTTGGATCAACGCTGGGGATTTCTTCTCGTGCTTCCTCTTAGTTGTGGTTTCAGTCTGCTGAATCCGGCTCTCTGAAACTTTACTGACCCCCTCCTGCCCCGCCATCTTCTTCACAGGTCTGTGGTATTACCTCCGGGGGCAGGACAGGCCTTGCCTCACTCTAATTGGCTCCCCCAATTTCGGTTACCGCTCGGTTCACCGCGACCTGGAGGCCCAGATCGCCATAGTGACGGAGAACGAAGCCCTTCAGAGCCAGCTGCAGGAGGTCTGCTCGTCACGATGATGATGATGATGATGATGATGATGATGATGATGATGAATGGCTGCGTGGCACGGCGCTCACCTACCTCACCTGTGTTCTGACCCGGCAGGAGCAGGAGACGCTGTACCGGCGCTCCACCGAGGTTTCCAACTCCACGTTCCAGCAGCCCAATCGTTACGTCAAGCTGTGGGTCAAGCTGGTCACTCCCCTCATCAAGAACTTCTTCTGAGATCCAAAAGGTTCAAACCAAAACACACAAACACTTTTTACACACGATGAAACCTGAAGGCGTTAATATGTAAAAGGGAAGTATGATGTAGAATCGACTTTTTTGAGTGTTGCTTCATGTTATTCCTGCACCATAAACATGCCTGGAGTGTTGCTTTCATTCTTTCCTGCGTGTTGGAGAAATCCTTTCATCTCCGTGGCAACCAGTCAGCTGTGCAAAACGCCGGGGTGGACCTAGCGCCGCCTTTGAGGCGCAGCTCCTCCTCAGAGCAGCCGTCCCCCTCTCAGCTCCTTCAGACTAGCCAGCAGCAAGTAGCAAACAGCTGGTGGAGCTGCGCATCTGCTGAGCTCATCAAATGAGATCCTTCCCAGTGAAACTCTGGAAAAATGATTTGAAAGGTTAAAAGTCATGTTGTGATGACTTCCTGAAGGAGGAGTTTCAGAAAGAGCAAGAGTTTTTAGACAGAGGGCCAATTAAATTACAAAGTCATGATATTTATTTGTACATATATGTATATATGTAGTATTTTTAGAACAACTGAGGGCAACAGTTACTTGATTGTGCTATAAAACGATACTGTGTGCCTGGAAAACACATAAACGTCATTATTTTATTAGCGTGGCATTGCATTAAAACCATGCAATTGGATCAGGTGTGCTAAGATAGATGAACGTCTTACAGCTGCAGGACAACGGTCTTCAAAAACTGGAGTTCTCCTGACTGTAATTGTCCCTACAGTATAACAGCTTTTCCTTCCACTAAACTTTTTTGATATTGACTTTCAAACAAACGGCAACAGCCAGTTTCCAAACCAGTGATGATTTCGGGTTTGTTCTTCTCCCTGAGGCTGTGACTGGTGGTCTGCTGGATAACTGCTGAGTCAGCGGTCTTCCTGGATTCTAGTCATTCTGCACAGTGCAGGAAACACGGGGGGGACTGTGGAGTTATAGAAACATGGAAAATGTTAAAATTATGCAACTAGTTCAGTAGAAACAACAAATTCTGTTTTTTTCTGAAATCAAAGTGCCATATAAAGACGAGCAGGAATCTCAAATTAGAAACTACTTCTGGTGTTGTGGAAGGTGAAACTGCAGTAAAACGTCTGCTTCTAATCAAGTTGTTGTTTCTTTCAAAATAAGAGCGTTAACAACACTCTACTGTCAGAAAGTTGCAGCTTAGGGTCACAAACAAACAATCTGCAGCCATAAAGTGTTTTTACTTCAGGGTGTGAGCTGTAAACAGGTTTATTAAAGTGGATTTATTCTTTTCCAATTGTTTTGACCTTTGAACTCTTCTGAAATTCAGATTTGGACCCGAGCACATAAAGTTAGGGAACCACAATATGCAATAATCCAACTGGGTAATGTAATTTCCATAGCTAATTGCTTGGAATATTTCATTCTGCATTCACTTTTTAAGCTGAGTTACTGAACTAAATGAACTTTGCATCAATATTTTGCTTTCCTTTTTTTATTCTAGCATTTTTTCCCTCCACTTCTTTCCCCTCAAATTGCCCATTTTTGCAGTGTAAACAGGATGCACCCATCAACATTTTGCGCAGCGCTGCCCGCTCACACATACAGTAAAACAAGCTGCGGGTTCTTTGAAATTCCTGCAGTCATTGTGGCGATTCCCGTCCTCCTCTTCCCAGAACCACCACAGGGAGAGTGGGGACAGCGGGTCGGCTCATTCACCGCCGCCGTGAAGCCGAGTGAGTCAGCGCGGCGTTACGGCGATGATTCGACACTCTGGTGGGACTTCGGCGAGGCGACCCCGCCGGGGTCATTAGGAGTAAACGGAGAGGTCGAGCCGCATTTCTCCCGCCGCTGCAGCTGAAGGACGAGCCGTCAGCTGCAGGGCGAGAGAAAGCCGCTTAGTTTCTGAGAACAGGAAGTGTCTCTCAGGCTGGAAACTGACGGTAAATGGGTGGTGTCTTATCACTACCTGGACAGAGAGAGAGAGAAAAATCTGAGTCATCAGCTGCCAGAAGGAAACAGTTTAAAATAGATCATCTTTCTGCCCTGAAGCGTAACAAATACGCACGCATTGAATCCCTGAAAGGAGTGGATTTAGTTCTGGAAAACTGCAGAAGCTTTGATTCGTGTCACAGGATCAGTGTAAAACTTTGTTATAAGAATCCTGACAGATGAGAAAATATCAGAGGAAATAAATCTTTCAGTTCCAGCTTTTGCTGAACAATGTTTGTGTCATAAAGTGGCTGTAAAATGGAAGGTTTCTGACCTTTGACCTGTGCAGTTCAATGAAAACAAGCTAAAATCTGAGTTAAGTAAGGCTGCATAAGAGCGTACTCTCTGATAACTGGGAGGATTTTCCTGACAGTTTCTCAGCAGATTCATGGTCTGCAGAAAGATTCAGAATCATTCAGTGTGTCGAAACGTATCAGGAGTTATGAAACATTTTACAGAGTTAGACCTGCTGCAACAGGAGGCCCCTCACCGTAACTAAGTCCCAGAAATTATCGCGATAAACGATAACATTGTTGTTTTGAGACCTTTTTCCAGTGATACATTGATATTGACGTCATAATAACAGTTTGTCCAAGAATCCAAAATAAAACGATAAATGTAAATAAAAACCAGTTAAAACTGAAACCATAAATAAAAGGAATTACATAATCTCTGTAATCCAAATTTCTTCTCCAAAAAACATTGATCATCAGAATGGAAACTGTCGAGCTCATTTTAATTGATCATGTGATTAACTGCTTATTGTAACTCAACATGAATCAATAACCGGGACTTTCACAAAGAGCAACTTTCTTAATCTTGCTAAGTTGTACAAAGAAAACATAAAAGATCTCCCTAATCCATGTTGGTAAATGTAATCTGAGGAAACAAAGATAGTGAAGCATGGTGGTGGCAGCATCATGCTTTGAGGTTGGTTTTCTATAGCGGGGAATTATGAAAACTTTCGGTCAGTTTTAGTTTTTCCCCCTTAAAAGAAAGTTCTGAAATCCTTCAGCCATGTCTGCTGGAAAAACAAAACAACCTTTGCTTCTCAACAGGGATGTAAATAATTTTATATTCATTACAAATGTGGAAAAAGATGGAGAAAATTAAACGACCTCACTAATCTTGACAACTTTCCGAAGCAGCCGATCAGGCTGGGTGTAGCCCGGTCTGAAACGTGTTTCTGTGGAGGACACATAAAACCAAAAATAGTTCACACTTTTATGTAAACGTCATAAAACCGAATCAAGTCATAAATTTGGCTGATATAATTAAAGCATGTCAATCGAGAGGCATCAAGTCTCTGAGCGATCAGCTGTTTCATGTAAAGACCCAGAAGTTTGGGGGTTGTGGGATTCGTCCAGCCGCTGATAAATAGTTTTTTGCGAGTTAACGTGATTTGTGTGCGAATCGGAGTGTTTCTGAATTGCATTAGGAGCTCCTGTCTGCAGCTTCATTTAATATCTGCAGGTAATTTAGAGACGTGCGGCTCTGACCGGAAGCCACAGCCATGTTTCCAACTCCTTCACACGAGAAAAAAAAAAAAATCTTCACACGAGAAAAAAAAAAAAAATCTAATTTCTGACTTTGAATTCAAACAGTTTAAGAGTTAAGAACAGTAAATCTGATCCAGTTGCTGATTTTTATTGTGGTGTTTCTTTCATCTCCTGAAGAACTTGTTTTTGTTCTTTTTTGTCTTGCTCTGAGTTCAGTTGGAGGTTCCTTTATTTTGATTTTCTTTTGTTTTCTTTGTTTCCTTCTGGCGTGAGATCCACTTCACTTCCAGTACGTCCTCTATTTTTATTTTCCCGAAAGAAGAGGGCAAAACAAAAGCCGTCCTCTCTCCAACAATAGCCTCGCCTGCGGAGGGTGTGAAGAGATCTTATCTGCAGCTCGCTTCGTCTGTTGTTGGGAAGGAGCGACAGCAGCCTCTCCGGTTCGGCCGCGTTCACATGCAGCGACCGACGTCCAGTAGGGATCCAGATCTGCCGGCGTTTGTTTGTTTGCGGCCGCCCTCTAGTGGCGAAATGTTGGCACTTCAGGAGGGAACTTAACATGAGGTCAAGGGTTCATCTCAGCACGTTTTAATATAATCAGTGAGCTCATTTGTTTCAGTAACAAAATCTAATTCTATTTTCTCAAAACAAGTGTAGTATATTATAAAAATGGCCAGTGCTCTTTTGCAATGCAGTGTCTAATTTTGCTGAAGTGAATTTCCCCAAAACTCCCTAGTAATCGGTGTTGCTGATTTGAAGCTTTTTGCCACATTTTTTTCTTCCACTCAATTTTCTATTCATATTCTTGGATAAAGTAGCACACAAAAAATTCATTCAATGAATTGATAGGACGATAAATTAAAAATCAGTCAATTTCTACTTTGATAATTATTTTTTTGAAAGGCAAGTTTGTTTACAGGCTGTAATTTATTTACGTTTTCAGTTGAGTGTGGTTTTTATGTCCGTTTTGTTTGTACTCAGTTGTTTGTTGTTTTTTTTTTGGGGGGGGGCTGAAGGTTATTTAAAATATCTTCCAGTTCCAGTATTAAATGCTCCTTACAAAATTAAATTAAAGAACAAGCCAGTGATTCTGCCATTGATGTTTTATTTGTTGTGTTTTGTAAATGGCGTAAAAAATGTTTGGAATATATAATTCTGTGTGAAATTAATCCGTTTGTTTCCTATTTTGCGTTGAATTACAGAAGCAAATGAACTTTTCAATGAGATTTTAATTTATTCAGAGCACCTTGAGGCGTTACCAGAAATAATTGATTAAAAAAAAAAAATGCCATTAAATAAAAATGCAGTGTTTGTGAAAAGTCAACTGATTATTTTATCTAGTTTTTTAAAATTATTTTCATAAATTTGGGATTTTCCAAGACATAAATGACTATTTCAAAAGTTACAAACTTGGAATAAGTTTCTCATTTCCATTTGAAGCGTGCATAAAACAATATTTTGAAATGCATCACACATGCGTTCTTTTTTGATAAATAATAAAGTTTGTGATGACGTAATGAGAGAATCTGACGCTTTCTCATCCATCTTTGCTCCTGATTCCAGAGTTTCCCCTCGATGCTCATTATCCTCTGAATGTTTCTCTGTCGTCTGCAGGCGGTTCTTTTATTTCGGTTTGGACTCGAGCCGAGGTCCTGCAGAAGGCGTTTCCCCCCGCTGTCACAGGAAGTGACTCACGCACAGGAGCGGACGTACGATGGACTCAAAGAGGGGAAACCCTCTTCCATTTTTACATTTACCTCCGCCGTCATAAAAATCTGGATTTGTCCATTTGCACTGACTGGAAACATTTCAAACGGAGAAAGTTACTGATCGTCTGTCCATGTAGTCGGGTTGCGTGCTTTTGGGCTGGACAGAGACGTGAACGTCTGCGGCGTAATGAAGGCTGTGACGGTAAGCAGACGGGTGTGGTGAAGCGCTGCAGCCCCCGGGGAGCTTTAATAACGGCTCTCACGGTTTGTTTACGGCTCTGCCCACAGATACGTGTACAGTTCTGTGTTATGTTTGTAAATTAAAGGATCTGCTCAGTTTTTAAAGCGACTCAAAATGTTGGTGTGCTTTTGTTGGGAATGGAGTTGAAGTTGAAGCTGCAAAAACACAAAATCTCACCAAGTTGTTTTGGTCAAATATTTGATCACAAACAAAACTCACAAGTAACGTTCGAGCAAAATATAAGAGCTTCTTTTAAGTCAATAATTCCTCAACATTAATTTTAAAAAAAGTACAAGTTTCAGTGGCAGATAATCTCACTGATAGAGCAACATTTTCCCATTTTATAAGTGAAATAATCTGATACTGAATCTAATATTTTAAGGTGATTTTCATAACCTTTGTTTTGCTCATTTTACCAAAACAATTTCAGTTAAATTTTCCTTGGGTAATTTCAAATTGATGGTATCTAATAGTTGCTGGTTGCCAACATGTTGATGCTTTCTGGATGAACCTCCCTCATCCTTCCTGCTCTGTCAACAAACGTTTGTTTCTCAGCCTGAACTGACAGCAGAGGTGAGTAGAGAGCCAAAAACTTCATCCCAGCTGCAGCTGCTGAAGAAATTAACAGGACTAAGATTAAAAAAAGCATCAGTGAAAACATGATTTAATATTTAAAGAATCCATAATCAGATGGAGCAAATATAAAGTTGTGCAAATGTTGGTATTTTACAAAATATGTAAATGTATAAAAATAAATATTGCACATTTATAAATTAGGTACATTAATGTGGATTATCTAAAAATTACATGAATTTATATATAATGAAATATCAATTTGGAAAATTTGTCAATTTTTCCAAATTGATTTCTTTCCATTTAAAACTTATTGAACTAATAAAAGTGCAAATCTGTCTGGTGAAGTTTCTCACTTTTTACTCAACAGCAGTAAATTTACAATAAAACAGGCTGTAGCAAGACACTCCAAAACGTATTTTTGTCCCCAAATTGTTCCTGCAGTTCACGTAACTAGTAACCATCTAAGATTTAAGTTTTAAATGTTTAGAAGGTCGGTTGCGGAGGAGCTGCAGAACCTGAGCCGCTCTGGGCGGGTCAGACTCCCTGACTCACATGAGGTGTAAAACCCAGCCTGTGTGAAAACGAGTGAAAGCAGTTTCTCAGAAAGTCACAGGCCGACCATTAAAACGCCCAGTTTAACCAAACCCTGCAGAGCAGCATGGAGCTGCAGACTGTGTGGGCGTCGGTGGTAACCGAGCAAACCACTGCCGGCTCGCTTCAGGAGCGTTTCTTCGCCGTTTTGCTCTCCAGGTCTAAAGTCTAGACGGGGAATCTCCCCACTTCCCTCTCAACTGTGGCCTCCATGTTTGTGCTGAAAAACCCGGTGCGATCAGATCGGCAGGAAGAGGCAGAAAACGCTGCTGCTGCTGCTGACAGAGACGTCCTGCAGATAGGATCTTTTAAATGATCTTATCAGCAGGTAGCATCAGCATGAGTGAGTGGTTGTAAATACCAGACAGACAGCGAGATTTTCCAGTCATAATGTTCAACCTGATGAGAGAAAATTTCTAATTTCCTCTAATCAGTCAGATCATTACGGTCAAATCCTGTTTAAATGAGATTTGATCAACTTAGAAACCAGAACAGAAGACGCGGGGGGGTTTTTGTGCAAATTTTTAATACGAGGAAAAGAAACAATAAATTACAGGAAATATGGATAAATAAATATTAAGCTGTTTGAGCATTACCTTCATTTAAACAAGCAGTTAGAAAACGGGTCAGAATGAAGGTCCAGGCTGCGTTCATGATGATCTTTTGACTCCGTTTACACGTTTACACACCAGTCACTAACGTTCAGCGCTGCTGGGATTTATGCAACATGATTTGATAAGAAATACTCATTTCTTCCCTCCTTGTTTGATTCCAGTTGCAGTAATTTTTTTTTTTTTTAAAGGGTTTTACTGCATTTCTCTCCTGGAGAAACAGTCTGAGGTCTTAATGCGCTGAAACCAAATACTCATTGGGTCAATATGACTCAATTAAGCCGTCATAAAGGGAACAGTCCAAGCACGGGTAAGGCTTCTGACTGACTCAACCTGCTTGAAATTTGGGTCAAACATGGGAAGAATCGGAGGAATCGAGGGACCGTCGGCGCTGAAGGTTACAGAGTCGTCGTCATGGTGACGGATCCTCCGAAGCCTACAGCCCCTTCAGGGATGAAACTTTCTTCTTCCGAGCCGCCAGCATCTCGTAGAACGGGTCTTTGCTGATGGCGGCCCTGCAGGGTGGGAGGAAGAGGAGAAGAAGACGACAGTTTACATCAATGAATCAGAGGCTGAGCGCAAAGTTTGGTTTGTGTTGTTGAGTTTGGTCCAAAATTATAAACTACTGTTTTAAATATACATTTAATTACTAGTTATGGTTTTACCTGTTGGGTTTTGTTCAAATTAAAAAAGTACTTTGTTGATCCCAAAGGGAAATTAAACAATTTTAAAAAAGTAATTTTCATGTGATGAATTAATTTTCCACGACAGAATGACACTAACAATACTGTTTTCTCTGCAAACGTTTATTTTGAAACCTTAAACCTGAAGTTGATATTTATCCAAACTTATTTGCCTTTTTTTAAATTTTATGTGTAAGGTTTTTAAACATTTGACTCTAAATAAATCTTAATTCAGCGTTATAGGGGAAAATATGACTCTTACAGTCGTAAAAGTCACAGATACCCGTTTATCCGTTTTTCGCAAACAAAACATGAGTCAAAAATGATCAACAAGTCGAATAAAAATAAGTTGGAAACGCCTGAAGGTTAAACAAGATTTCTGAACCCAGGTTTATCATGAGGGGGGATATTTTTACAATCAAAATACAGAAAAAGTAATAATGTGAGGAAATTTTATTCGACAAAAACGTTAGAACAGATTCTAACGTTGAGTTAGAATCTCAACGTTAGATTCAAAAATCTAACGTTGAGATTAGATACAAAAATCCCACCATCAGTTGTCCAACTCTACAAAACATTGAATAACTTTTTATTCTTGTGCTTTTAAGTTTAATTTTCAAAGGAAACACATGGCTTAGTCCAAGTCTCTCTAATCAAACTGTTAATTTATGAAATGAAAAGACTGAAAATTACAAATATTGCTGCATTTTAAGATACATTTTCTTATAAATTTAAAGCATTCTCTATATTCTAGATTTCTAAATCAGAGTTGACGTTTCAGGCAACCATTAGTAAACAAAGTGTCATTTCTTTTCGTTTTAAGCTTAAAGCAAATTTAATTAAAGAGATTTGATCATGGTTTGATGCTCTGGAGCTTTGATCTCGTCTAGAAATGAGATTTGGACCTTTGAACATGATTCGTCCCCTGGTCTGGTTCTGAAGAAGTTAAAGGTCTCACTTGATGCTTTTGATCCATTCGTCCTTCTCCTCCGCAGTCGGAGCAGAGATCCGGTAAAACGTGTGGTTGCCCTCGACGACGCGGCCGTCCGCCTCCGTCTTGCAGGCTTTGATCACCTGGTATTTGTTGTTGGGGATGAAAAGCTCGAAGCAGTTCTGGGAGCGAGGAAAGACAGAACGGGTCGGAAACTTGGTGTCAAAAACACAGACGGAAAAATAAAACAAAAGACAACAAACATATGTTTTCTTCATTTCATCCCAAATTAGAATTTGAAAACCGCCAGTTGCAATAAATCAGTTAACTGCAGGATAAATAAATTAAAATGTGTTTAAGTCTCTGCCTGCCAAAGACAAAAATACAATTCTGTACTTTTTATGTGTCATTTCAGTTCTTTTGTTTAGTCATTTAGGATATTTAAAACATCTTCTAATGTTTAATGTTCTTTAGAAATTAAAGTTTATTGGTCTTTGAGAGAGAGTATTTGCATTGTTGCTTGAAGCTGGTCTCAAAACAATATCGTTGTTTATCGCTAAAACGTCTGAGACAATTTATCACCGACCATAATTGGTTATCATGACATGCATCATTTTCATTCAGTTTCTGTTCTTTTACACAAAATCCCAGTAAAATACATTAAAGTTTGTGGTTGCAACGAGACAAAGTGTGATCTAGTTTAATGAAATGTGAAAACAAATGTTTCTGTCTGAACTGAGAACCACAGAGTAAAAAAACCCTTTCAGTTGTAACTTTTAAGAGCTTTTTGTTTCAGGATGAAAGATGTTTGAGGAACAATGAGCAGCTCTGGATGAAGATGAACGATGTGACGACAGATGAGCTGTAAGTATGTATATAATATTGGCTGAGCTAAAGGTATAAAACCTGGTGGGAATAACTTCAGAAGCTTAAATTTTCGGTTGCACAATCATTTAAACAACAACAAAAAAAGAAAATCACAAAAACATTATTCTTTTAAACTGGAAGTATTGCAGAAATCTTAGGTTCTTTGTCAACTTTCCATGTTTTTTTTTTTGTCGTCGTTTCTTTTAAATCTGATTCTGAACCGGATGTGAAAAGCTATAAAATAAAAAGTTTACCGGTTTCTTTGAGTCTTCAACTTCTCTGATGCTAAGATTTTCCAGTGGAATAATCCCTCTGGGTTCCTTATCCTTAGGGAAACAAATAAAACAAATGACACTACAAGAACAGACTTTACAACAACGCAGCAGAGCCTCCATCTGCAAACCAACACTCACTGTGGTGTATTCAAAGTAGTAGAGACAATTATCAGTGAGAATGAACCAGCGCCTCTTCCAGGTCTTCACTCGTCCACCTGAGGACAGATTAAACTTCAGAAAACCGACACGCTGCGACACAAATCAGCAGGTTAATCAAAGTACAGCAAAGACTGCAGGAGTTAAGATGCCACCAGCAGATGAAGTGGATGAAGCAGCAAAAAGCAGAACGTGAACTCCAGGGTTCGTACAGTGAAATTCAAGCACTTTAAGCATTTTGAAGGCAAGTTTCAAACATTTTCCAATCACCACTTTGGAGATGAAAACAATACAAATCAACTAAAAAAAGACAGATTCAGTTCATTATTAAATAATATAATTTCTTACTGCTGTTAATATCGACAGATTCAGGAATAAAACTAAAATATAACAAAAATTTTAGGTTTTGAAATCTGAGAGAAAATAAAAACACTAATTTAACGACAAATCCCCCAAAACTGTCATAAAGGTATAAATATGAGACAAACTTTATTTTAATGACACAAATCAATAAATCATTGAACTATTAGGGATAATAAATATTCATTACATTGAAACAATCCAAACAAATCATGTTAAATTACCTTCCTGCTCAAGCTAAATGCTTAAACACAATGTTGAAAGAAAGTTACAAACAAGAGAAAGAAAATCTCTAAAAATGTTCTTTTAGTAATTCTAACTAACATAAAACAAGAAACGTTTGGTCTGATTTAACTTCACATGATTTGTGTCTTTGCTATTAGGCGAATGAAAATATCTGGTTTAATCAAATGTTAAATTTCACTTTATTACCAGAATGTGCAGTCTGAATATCAAGCACTATCCCAATCTTGAAAACGCCAAACTGAATTCAAGCATTTTCAAGGATTTCGAGCCGTACGAACCCTGGAAGCGGGACGTTAAAGAGCTTCGTGAAGGACAGCGAACACACACACAGCCAGAGGCGAAGCGGCGCACTGACGGTAAAACGAAACAATACGTACCTCCTGGAGTCCAAACCATGAAACACAAACAGGAAGAATGTCAAGAGAAGAACTTTAACACAAAGCAACAACAGCTCCCTGTTTGTCCAATTTAATACATTTGAAACAACAGGAGAAAATGTACCGAGTTTTAGCAGCCAGCCTTCTCTGTCGGGGTTGAAGAAGGTGTGTGTGAGGTCGTTCCCATCATCCTCTGGGATCTTAAACGGTTCATTCTTGATGCTGTCGTACAGATTCTGCAGATTATGACAACAGACATATAGTCTTATTAAATCTAAGACACATAAACACACATTAAATAGTAGTAATGGTTGTTACTATTCCACTGAATTAGGTTAGAAACAAAATCAAAAGATGGAAAGAGTTTATAAGCTTACAAGTATTAATTAGCAATAAATTTAAACTAAATTTATGATATTAACACAGAACCAACATTTAAACCCAAAAGAAAAACAGGAACGAAACACAAAAGGATTTTTAAAAAGTAAGAAAATCACCATCACAAAGATTTCAGTCAGATCTCAAATATTCAAGTCCCTTTTCAGCTTTCAATCCCTTTTAAGCTGCGTTATGTTATTGCTTCAATATATTCTGACAAACTATGCACATACCTTTTAATTTAATATTTATACTTGATTGTTTTAAGTTACATTTCACTCTTTGCTTGAATTGTCATCGTTTTTTCTTAATTTGAGTATTTTAAAGAAATAAAATACTCATATATTATTATCTATTATTTTAAGGAAATAATATGCCGAGTTGGGAAACTAGATAAACAAAGCTCTGTTTAATTTGAATTGGTTTTTAATTGGTTCTAATTAAAGATTTAATATCTTTATGACTTTTATGGCAGAAATTAAATGTCGGAGATTCTATAGTTGTTTCCCCAGATCTCTACAAAATAAGTAAAGAAACCCTATCTATACACTCTTTGTTGAAAGAGTGTATAGTTTCACTGCTGAAAGTATGTCATGATGACACACACACACACACACACACGTGATCAGAATATGGATTACAGAGTAAACATGGGAGCCGTTTACAGGAAAAGCGCAGCAGGGATTGATTATGAATGAAGCTGCAGCTGCTGATGTAAGAGCTGTGGTCACAGCTTGAACTTTGACCTCCTGTCTGGCTACATCCATGGTGCTGTGGTCACCATGGTTCTGTTTGACATTAGCAGGAGAACAATAGCTTCAATACAACCCACAAGTCTCTGTGAAGACAGTGCTGAGAAAAAAAGTGTTTGCATTGTTACAGGCTTTGCTTTGATTTTTTTAGTTCCTCTCATAAAGCAGGTCTATAATAATAATGACAATAATAATAAAATAGCAAAAATATCTTTAAATTAATCCATTTTACCTGAGTGAAGATGGCCTCCCCATCTTTTTCAAATTAAATAAAATTAGAGCAGCAAAACATTTTGTTTGTGCCGTTATCGCTTCACAAATATTAAATGGCTCTCAGATTGCCAGGATCTCATCGTACTCTCAGTTTCTGATACTCTGTCAGTTGCTAATAAAAATAATCGATTCGCCATCCTGGAAATCCTCACTGCGCCCAGACTGCGGCTGCGGGTTTCCCCTCTTAAAACAGAACATCCTTCAGGTAATCCTGTTTATGCAGAACAGAAACCACTAAGCTAAAAACAAATCACGAAGTGGATGCCACCGATCGCTCCGATATCCAAACATGAATATTGTAGAATCAATATTAGTCTGTTCACCCAAAAATGAGCCTCAGCAGAGGAAGGAGTTCCTCAGAACAAACTGAACTGGACTCACTCTGAGCAGATCCTCTGGCAGATCTCCTCCGTCGTTGATTCCTCTGTTCATGGCAGTGAATCTCTGAACTGACGGTTTGTCTCGTACGTTCGGGTTGTGCAGACTCGTGTTCAACATGATCACGGCGAACGACAACACGTAACATGTATCTGGAAAACAGGCAGAATTTGAATGTGAATTTTCTAAGGTAAACTTTTAGGTTAGGCTTTCCTGAGATTAAAAATATAATCTGTTTCCAGGTGATTTTACCGGGAAATGATACCTGACGGCTGCTCTCTACAGGTTCCAATACAATTTAATTCAAATTCCCAGACTGAGAGTTGTTTACATTTCATACTTGAAAGGACTGAAGGAAGGAGGACAAAAAGAAAGAAAACAAGAAGGTAAAGAAAAGAGGGGAGGAAAGATACAATTTAGGCTAAAATGAAGGACAAGGAAATGAGAAGGAATAAAGGAAGGACACAAGGAGAATGGAATAAAGAAGGATAAGGAGAGAGGAAGGACAGAAAAAGGGAAGGTAGGGCACAAGGAAAATGGAAGGAAAGAATAGAGGGAAGGAAAGACTCAATGAAGGACAAAAAGTAGAAGACATACAGGTAGGCTGAAGGGAAGGAGGAAGGTAATAAGGAAGGATGGATGGAAGTAAAGAAAGAAGAAAAGAAGAAGGGCATGCCATAAAAGAATAAAGGAAGGAAGGGAGAAAGAGAGAAAGAAACAATAAAAATTAAGAAAGGAAAGAAAGGATGGAAGCAAGGAGAGAAGGAAGGCACTAAGTCAGAAAGGCCATAAGGAAGGAAGTAAAGAAACACTTAAGAAAGGTGATAGATAAAGAAGGAATGATAGGAAGAAGGAAGGAAGGTGATATCTGGAAACTTTTTAATCCATTTACTTCCTTTTTAAAACATTTATCCTTGAAAACACTAAAATAAAATCCTAGTTAGTCTTCTGCAGACTTTCCCCACTCTGAACCCTTAACGTTTCTGTGTGCACATCAGAACCGTTCTGTGTTTGAATCGGTGACCCGGCGCTCACACACCGGTGCTCTGAAACACGCCCGGGTTGCAGTGGCAGTATCTCTGGGCGAACGCCTCCATCATGCGGTCGATCTTCTGGGCTTCGCCCGGCAGCCTGAAGCTCCACAGAAACTGCCGCAGCGCCTGGACCAGGTTCAGGTCCGTGAACTCGTGCAGGTCCAGGAAGGCGTGCAGAACCTTGATGTTAAATTCATCTCTGCACGACACACAGGATCCCACACAGGCACACACCCACAAGTCCACATTAGACATCAGAAACAATGAAACAACACGGCATTACAGCTCGCCTGGAGCTGCTTGTGTAACATTATGAATCATGATTCCAATAATGTGAATTAAATCGCCGCACCTCTCCCCCAGATAGTCGCCGATCGCCGTCTTGTTGAGGCCCTCTCCTTTGTAGAGAAACTGAGCGACGTCTTCGCTGGTGTGTTTCAGCAGAGAGCTGTCAATCAGGAAGCGAATCCCCTGAGGAGGAGAAATGAAAACTCAGCCTGAGGATCCGAAAACATCGACTAAATAAGGACAAAATCAGTCTGTTTCAGCACTCAAGGGCCAAAAAAAAATATTATTTTTAATAACTAAAATCATTGAGTGATTGTTTTTACCTACTCAACAATAAGCAAAATAGGGGTCAGCTGTACGGCTTTAAAATAAAATACCCAATTTTTCAGATTTGATTTCTCGCTTTCTTTCCTAAAACCAGGCAGAAAATATTTACAAAAAGTTTTATTTGAATCATCCCCTCTGTCCAGACCATGAGAATTTGTTTAATTGCGATAATGATACATTAGTTTAACGACTGCACTGAGTGTGTTGTTCTTTCAGCAATTAGCCTGTGGACACCAGCTAAGGATTAAGCTCATTACTAAGCTAATTGACGATTATTTCAGTAATTGATTCATCACAATCAATCGTTTCAGCTCTACACCCCACGTTGAATTTGTATTTCTTGGGAATATTTAGCCTTTGAGTCGCTAAGACAGACTTGTATCTATTCTGTTCTCAAAGCTCCGGTGATTCAACATGCCATGCATATGAATGATTTTCTATGTGGTGTAAGGTAAAAGTTAGAAATAGCTGCTTGAAAATCAGATTTAAATGTCTGTAACTGTTTGTTAAACGAAGAGATTGGCTTATGTTTTCACCTTTGTGGGGTCCATGTTGAACTTCTTCCGGCCGATGGCCATCTGTTTGTTCCTCTGCATGCTTTTCCTGCAATCAAATAAAACAAAAATACTCTCAGCACTTAACAATAAATGTCCAGTTTAGTTCTACAATTATAATCTCATTTTAGCAATTGAATGAAATGGATTTAAGCAAGATGATGCATACTTGGAACATCGTGTAAAAGGATGACGTGAACAAGTTTTTTGTGTCTGTGAATGTAAAACAAAGGCTGAGCAGAGCGGCGCTGCCTACGCACAGAAATGGTATTTGAGGGACACTTTACCTCTCTTCAGTCAGGCCCAGGTTTTCGATCTCATTGGTCACCTCTGCTATCTCATCCTTCAGCCTCTGAGAGGCGACAGAGAAGAGGAACAGGGGAAGTTTGGTCAGCTTCAGACCACAAAACAAAAATGTAAATAACATAAACAGTCACGATTTAAGTTCATTATTAAAATAGATTGCATATTTTTTTTAATTCTTTCTTCAGAAGAACCCACTGACCAGCTCATCACGACCAGCACCTCCCACTCTAGTGACAACCCACTGAACCTCCTAAAAAAGTGCCGCCATGATTCAGTCCTGACCCGACAGACCGATTCCTCCTCTCAGCAGGAGTTTTGTGCTCTCGCTTTTCAGAGACCCGCTGCAGCACCTGTTCTGGGGTCACTGCTCACCCCCTCTTCCCTTTGCTGACCCAGATTCATCGGGCCGCCCCTCCCTTCCTGGGCGCTGGGGAGAAGACGGGAATATGACGGATCAAAGACCAACCGGGTTAGTGGAGCTGCTCAGGCAAGTCCGAGGTTATGAGAGGAAGGAGGACAACAAAGACCGCAGGGTTCCTACGCACTTTTAAGACTCAAATTCCCAGAGTTCAATAGCGCTTCAGTTTTCGTTAAATATGTAATGTTTTCATACGGCACTAACCTATCTGATGATTTTCTCTTTCCCATATTGCTTGAAACCTGTGGCCTGCTTAATAATGTGGAACATCCTTCTTAAGTGGATTTCCTTTAATTGAGCTCACCAGACCAACTAACCAACCAGCTCTCTGAAATGAATTATAATGATTCAAAGAGCCCTGACACACAATGCCATCTACAAATTTAATAACACAACAAAAAATTTTATCTTTATGACACTTAATTCCAATTTGCATAATAATTTGGAACACAGCGTACTTCTGTTTTTTCTCACTTTTTTGGAAAATTATTATTTAACTAAATTTGAAATCTGTTTTGCAGATGGTGTAATGACTCATGTGAGCAGAAGACCAGAAACAGAAGACAAATCTAGAGTCAAATATAAAAAAAAACATCAACGTCTCCCATTGAGGGAATCTGGAAACTACAATAAATACAATTTTTTATATTTATTTCTGATTCTGTTTCCCAGAAACACAGAAACAATGCACTCTCTCTGTATTACTGCAATATGTCATGGTTCATAACCCGTGTGTCCCTGAGGCTGAAAGTGGGCGGAGCTTCGGAGAACAACATGACATTCATCAGTTTGCACATCATCACCGCCTGCAGGCTGCAGAGCAGATAGAAAACAGCCACTTCAAATCACCAACTCTCATAAAACTTTGATCTGGATCCACTTATCAAATCATTTCTTAGACCTGTCTGGCTTTTTAATCACATTTTAGCAGAATGTGATCTTGATACCAAAGATCATTTTAGAAGATCTTGGGTATAGTTAATAAAGTCTGCAATCAAAACCTCTCTATAATGAATATTGATACATAAAGAAACCTGCCTCTTTTTGTAGTTTTAATTACTGCCTCTTAAACCCTTCAGTCTTTAAGACAATACAATTTTCCACTTTCCCACAGCTAATATTGTCCAAGTTTAATTTTCCATAATCTCATGTTTGTGCACCAAATTAAAAGTAGTTTTATAACAAATTTAGTATTTTTTTTTTGTTAACATAAGCTACAGGTTCACAATGCAGTAAATAAAAAAGCTAATATTTTTTGTATGTGTTCTTATTTTAATAAAATGTAAAATAAATGTATAATGCATGTTATGTAAATAAATGCAGAAATTCTATTAAATAAATATGCAAAATATGTATCTTTATTTACTTCAAATAATTTAATTGTCACTGCTCATCTAATAGACCCAAACATGTAATTATTTAACCAGTTTTATTACCAGTTATACATTCTAAAGTTAGCCAAACAGACTAAAGAGTTTAAAATATTGGTGCTTTATTCATTTTGTTGTTTAAAATAAGCAAACCACGTTAAATGTAAAAAATGGACGTAGTTTTTTTTGTTTTTTTTACAGTATTGCATTCTGACTGTAGGTATTGCTGTCCTGTCCCTTTAAAAACAAGGTCAATAGGTTATCTGCTGATTTATCTGTAATGGGGGCACAAGCCGGAGGGAAACTGTTCCTGCAGGTCGTCTATATGTGGGGCTCCCCAGCCCCCAAACAAAGAGGATCATCTGTCTCGTCTGTGTACAGCGATCATATCCTTTGACCCCCATCGGCTCAACTGGACTCGCTGGTCTAGACATGAAAGTCTAATTTCACTCAAGCACTCGGGGAGGAAACACAGACTGGTATTCAAACAACGAGGAGAAAATGCAAACAACAGCTGCAACCTCAAGGTTTCACATGTGAAATATAATCTGGGTTTCTCCCGTATTTTATAAACAACTCCTCTTGAAATAACCCGGCTTTAAACGATCATGGTGGAACAATGTAAAGGGTCACTCAGAACATCAGCTCTTTCAAGGTTTCCCCCAGAAAACCTGCTAAGTCTGGTAGATGGGTGCTTGGCCAGTCATTCATCCAGCAGCCTGTCATGTTTTTGAGTTAAAAATGTTTAAAGTTGACAGGAAATTTGAAAATATCACTTGACAATTATGTGCTATTGGAAGATTAATACCTGAACACCAACTATAAAGTGTTAGAAAATGCAAACATTTTTAAAATACTGAAGTAAATAAGCAATATTTAACCCGGTGGGGGCACAAGTAAAGCCTGGTGGCTTATAAAACCCTGGGGGAAACCCTGACTTTCTTCTCATGCATTGGGTTTTTAAAGTAGATAATAGGTAGATGAGCCATCGTCCAACTCTCATGTTAAACCAAGTGCTTTCTGAGGGCGGACTGGCTCTCTGACTTTAATATTAACCTCAGAACTTAATCTTGTAAATGGAGCTTTTTATTATTTATGAAACAGTCTCTTGGTTTCGCTGCCATACACACAGATTACTTTTTGACCTACAAAGCAGCAGTGAGCGCCAATACTTTCTATGTTACACATTTTCGGTAATTAACTCTCCAAATCTCTGTTGTACTGTTGACTTTCACTCCTCTCCTCACTTCTTTCTTTGGTAACAGAAGATGTTTTTTGACTTGTATGAAGTAGTCTAATGTAATTTATCTCATTCCCACATTAGATATAAAATGCATTTGATACGCAATCTGATACCCCTTTTACTTAGGGGTATCAGAGGACAAGGGGTTCAGCAAAAACAGCATTATGTTCCATATTTATTCAATCCCCGCTCTACCATATAATATTCATCCAAACAAAATATTTAAGATGAAGGTTTAAATGTGTTTATCCTAAAAAAAAAAAAAAATTATATTTTTTTTAACTTTAGGAAATAAGAAATTTCACCAAACTGCTTTTATTATTATTCATACACTCATAGTCTAGATTTTTTTTTTTTTAAATGTAACTAGAGTGGGCACAAATCTCTAAACACAAACAAGTGATTCTATTTCTAACAAAGGCTTTAGATGAAATCTGTTTACAGTTTGAGAAATAAAAAGAGAAGGAGCAGCTCACGGATAGTCTTTGAGAATCGTACGTACTTGTATGTCCTGCAGCAGCTCCTGTTTTCTGCGGCGGATGCTCTCCAGCTCCTGACGCTCCTCTGGACTCAGGTCATTGGGCACTGAGGGCAGAAACAAATCCAGCACTCAGGCACAGAGATCAAATATTCCCTCGTCTGACACACAATGCAATTACAGCATACACACACTTCAAAACGACAGAAGAACGGAGACCTGAGAATCCCACTGCTCTGGCTCACTATGGCAACACAATCTGGGCTCCATCAGATTACACCACCAGTTACCACAGACACCAACAGGAAGACGGACTCGAGTTCATTGCCCAAAACAAACAGCATCCCAGACATAAAGCTGAAATTGTGTCTTTTGACTACAATAATGATGCTCTAATAAAAGGAGGGGAAAAATATGAATGTTAAAAACAACAAAAGGAGATTATAAAAGCACTGATGTATCATTTTTGCTCTGAGCTGTTTTATATGAGCAATAGAAAGACTAAGTGCACTAATCCGATAAAAGACAAATATTAGTTTAGAACAATAAAAGTGGTTAAATGGTTTTATCAGCGCTCATGGAGCCACCAGACTTGCAGTTTTTCCTCCCGCACAAATTTAGTGTTCAATAAAACAAAACCAGAAGGAGCCAGCTGATAGTGGACTATAAGATTTAATAAATATAAAACTTAAACAATTATTTGAAAGATGTTTTAATCTTATGCTTACAGTTTTTGTCACCATGAAGTAATTGTTAATTAAAGTAATAAAACTTCTAAGTAGTTATTTCTGTGATTAAAGAATTATAAAAGATTTACACTTTCAGCAGAGTAAAATACCAAAACCAAAAAGCTCCAACAAAAGAACTGTCAGCAAAATAAGTACGGGAAGCAAATTTCATGTCATAGTTTACAATTACAAGCTCAAATTACGGTGTTGGCTTCCTCCCTGCTTGGAAAACACCCATAACTGCACAGGACCGAGTGTGTGCTCCGATAGAACAGAAGTTCATGTACCACAGACACACAAAATATCTGCAGAGCCATGATAAATAGATCAAAGCTGACCTGTCAGAGACAGTCTGGTGGTTTTTCTCAAGAAAATTTACGCAAAAAGAAAAGGAAGAGGAAGAAAGCCGGTAACAGGTGGGAAAGTAAGATTGTGGTGTTAGTGGCACATTCACATTTTTTATTCCCAGACACAGCAAGCAAGTTCATGCAAGTTCAAGCAAGCCACCTTTATTTCATAAGGTGGCTTTATCAATGTTTTTTTTTTTTAAACGTATATAAGCCAAGAAAATAAAAGCAGAGAACGAGCAATTAAAGTGAAGTAGCAACCAGTCAGATGACAAATCAGCCTCATTAGAGGAATCCTGCCGAGGGATTTCAATCAGCTTGTATTGTTCAGTTCTCCCTGCTTACATGACGTTACTCTGCAGAAACAGGGCACACAGTGAGAACAGGCTTCATCACCACTAATGCATGAATCAGGGTCACTCAGTACATCAGCTCCATTTCACATGGACAAAATAAATTATCTGTACATTTTCTTGGTCAAACACAGTAGACTGAATTGCTTAAAAACTCCTTGTTCCAACTTGGCAGTCTTTAAAACTTTCAGAAAAAAGTGGAATGGCTGCTACAGTCAAAATTGGGATATTCGTCCAAATATTTGTACATTAATTAAAACCTACAGACACAAATAATGCAATAATACAACTAGTAAAGCATAGCCATCAATATTTCTACGTTACTAGGCAAACCAAATGTTGCTGTGACTCAGGTTATTCAAGTATCTTCAGTCAATGTGAATTGTGATGCGGTGGGCTGGAATGACCTCCAGCAGCAGTCAGTCTTACATCCAATCTGAAGAAGCTTCTGACTGACATTCTGACAGCTTAATATCTGGAGCAGCAGACAGCAGAAGTCCTGGATGATACCATCAGTTTTTGGAAAGCACTGCTAATCCACCTCCATTTCTACTCCTCTGGGATTTGGGGTCAGAGTTCATTTGAGCTGCTCCTATTTGTTTAAATAAAAACTGGCAGCAGTAAGATTATACCTTTCACTTGCTTCCAAGAACTTGCACTTATCTGCTTCTAAATATTTCATGTTATGCCATCATATTTATATTTACAAACAAGTTTTTGGCTGGATGAAACTTATAACAATTTTTCTTCTTGACCAGATTTTTTTAAAAATGTTAATGTCTAACAGGAGGATTCAGAATAAAGCCACATACAACTCTGATTACCAGTCATGCCGATTTCACATTGACCCACACTGAGCTGTATTAATACAGTTCTGTATTAATTCAGTAAATTTTCTATAACAATAGAAAATGTTATAGAAAACCTATAACCATAGAGGAGGTTTCTATGGTTATAGAAATATGTTCTATAACCATAAAGGCATGGATGTGTCAAAGTAACCCTGCCAAAAATACCCACAAATGTCTGACTTCAGTTTAGATATGATCTTGTGCAAGAACACACCCAGTGACGCACTAACTAATTACACACATCCCCTTGTCACCCAGAGGAGGCTTTAAGTAGGCCAGAGCAGCTTTCATTATTAACCTGAAGACCAGAAAAACACGCTGTTGTTAAAAAAAAAAAAAAAAAAAAAGGTAGTGAAACTGGCATTTACTCACTTCCTTCAACGGTTTATTGCAAGAGGAAATAGGTTAATCATTTATAACAGTTTATAAGGCACAATCTAGACACATCCTACATAAGTACGCTTTTTAAAACTCAGCTCCACAAATCAGAGTTTGCAATTGTTCTGCATCTTGCAACCCTTCATTGTTGCAAAGCTGTTGATGATCAGCCGCTCTGGATACGTTTGCTCTCCATCCTCCTTCCCTGCCTTGGTGGTTAGCAGGTTATGTATCACATCCTTTAAGATACGCACCATAATCAATCTGCAGCTACTGTACGTTAAGCTGAGGTTTCCTGCTTTCGCAAGTTTTCTGAAGAAGACGTGACAACTCATGCATGTACACGCTCATCCTGTTTCAAGTTTTGGCATTAAAAAAGAAAAAAACCCTCATGCAGAAGTTAAGATGACGCACTGAACACCTACACATTTGTGTCACAATCTTGATGATCATACCAGAAAATGCTGGCGTCTGCTCGGCTTCTTCCCCACGGCTTTTAAAGGTTCCAGTACAACAACTTCAACCCAAAATAATAAAAAAAAAAAACCTCAGGATGGAACTTAGTCACCAGTTTCTCTTAGTCAGGTCAGTCCTGCGGTTCTTCAGTCCCTCTGCCGCTCTAATCTCTTCATTACTGCAGACGGGTGAGGAAACATAGCCTGCCAGAAGCTAAATGAGGACAAACTTTGCTTTTTTTTTTTAAGTGTGTCTATGAAGAAGGAGGAGAACCCTTAAAGTCTCATCTCTCTCCCTCCTCCTTCTGCCCATCTCATCTCCTCCCTGCTCCATCCCTTCATCCATCCATCAAGGAGTGGAGGATCAACTGCAGGCTCCCTCCCTTGGCTCGATGAAAAGGAAAGGCATGTCTTTAAAACAACCGGCGGTAAAGAAACAAGCAAGGCACAGAAACTAGATTGTTTTGTTTTAGCTCATGTGTTTGTTCACATAAAAGAACATGACCCGAGACCCGAGGCAAAGCAGTTTGTTTGTGATAAGAGAGAGAAAAATGCTCTGTCAGGCACTGTACACAAGGCATCAATTGTCTATTCTGGATTTGGGGGAAAAAAAAGGGAATAATTGTACATTTTAGAGTTTCTTGGCCTGAGGATAACTGGCTCAAAAGATTGATGTAATCCTGCCCCGATTACTGATTGCATTCATTCAGCCTGGAGGCTTAGAAGTCCAGTAAGTAAGAACTGGAAGAAAGGAAGCAAAGAACAGTGGGGAACAAATGTAAGCCTGAACGTACAGGAAATGAAAACATCCTAATGTGACCGAGAGAGAACCTGGGGAAGTTTTGAGAGTGTGATCAAGTGAAAAGCTAAAGTTGAATAATAATGGGCAAGTTATGAAGTGAAGCATCCATGGTCTAGACCCGCTGGTCGGTGTATAGTCACATGGGGCTGGAGTGATCCACCCTGAACAGGTCACCAGTTCATTGCAAGGCCACACAGAGACTCACAGGACAAAGAACCATGAACACACTCACACCTAAGGGTAATTTAGAGAGACCCTTAAACTTAAAAGTCATGTTAACAGGAATCTGGAGCACCCAGGATTTAAAAGTATTACTGCAAATCAAAAGAGCTGAAACACAACTAATATGTATATGTATATACTGAAACTAACACTGTTATATTATGGTTTGATATTCAATTTTTACTGTTCCTTTTCATCATAATGATGGCCCCACTTCCCTCCTTGAGCTTTACAGTAATGTCACTGAGATCTACAAAAGGTACATTAAAATAGAAAAAAAATCCATTAATGTCCAAACTTATTCCTTGAAAACAAACTACCAACTACTGTATTCAAGCAACTGTTTGCAAAATTGCATCAATTAAATGCCAACTTTCTACATTTTAAGTTCCATTTTGAGTGTTCATACCTGATTCTGTTAAAATTAGCTATTTTCTGTTTTTCATATAAAATTTTGTTTTGATACGCTGTTCTGTTGACAAATTTGTTAACATAAGTACTAATAGGAACTACAGTGGTCAAATGCTCTTAACTAATGTGGAAAATCTACAATGTTCTTCAAATTTAATCATCGTTTGTGAAATGAAAAGATTTCTCATACTCAGCTCAGATTCTGGCGTTACTTCCTAAGTTCTCCCTTTCACACAAACTCAGATTGAACTGCCTTCCTGATATTATAGCTGAGTGCTGTTACTGAAGAAATGGTGAAAGTGCAGCTCGGTTGTTCACAGGAAACACCAGTGCACAGCTGTGCAGGGTGGTTGATTTACAACCTTAGGTTCATCATTGCTTGGTCCGGTTTCTCCACAGCTTCCTACTGCTGACATACTCCAACTCCCTGGCTCCAAGTTAGGAAACAGAGAGCACAAAAGTACATCAAGTCAAGTCAACTGAGTATTTTTAGGACAATCCAGCTAATAAATGGCTGCATTGATTGGTTTCAGAGACACGGGCTGCTGCACAATAAGTACAGACCCCCCCATGAGGGCTGGCCTCAATCCAGATAATAATAATAATAGATCCCTTGTGTCAGTCTATAAAGGGCTGCCAAGGAGCATTAACACATGAGCCAGATGAGGACTTGTTGCCCTGGCAGGAAACCGAAAGCTAAAACGATGTGATATTAGGACACAAACGAGACCTCAGTTATCCCAGGACGTAAAGTTAAACTAGTTTAAACCAGCTAACCCGTTTAGCCTCTGCATTAGCGAAGCATTAAAACCAATAAAACCGAGTCTGGAAACTCACCGACTCCATCTTCTGACTTCAACACCATGTTGGTCTCGTTGTTTCCGTGAGGAAATCTTATTTGGTCACTTTTTAATTAAGTTTTCGGGTCAAAGGGGAACCCTCGGTCACAGCACCGCCACCGTTAAACTGCCAGTTAGTGACAACTGGCTGAGGAGAAACAGCCGGTGGATGAGAGGCTGGGGGGGCGGAGCCTCAACTCTCAGCAACCAATCAGAGATCGCCTTGCAAACATCTGCGTTTTGTAGCATCCGCCTTTATGTTTTATGTATTAACAGTCGCCTGTAAAAGTATTCATATCTCTTGGAAGTCCTTTACATTTTGTCACGTTAAACCTTTTAATTCCCTTTTGCTCTGATACTCATTAGTGGAACAAGTTAGAATCGGGCTGGGGGGTGGCCCAAATAATAATAATGAAGCTCATGATAATTTTACTTTCCAACACAGACATGCCCACAACAGGATCTGACAAGTTTCACCACCACAGAGAGCGACCATGACATTCATCTGACATGAAGGACATCAAACCAAGAGAACAACAGAAACATCAGGTTACTGGTCACTAATGATGAAACAACACAAATTCAAATCAGTTCAGAACCGCGGATGGGTTCGGATCATTTTGACACCTTATCAATTTCAACTCAGAGCCTGAAGCCTGGTTGACTGAGGTAACAGTTTACAATCAGTTAACACTTAATCAGTCAACAGTTAACCCAAACTTTGTGAACAGTTTACAACTCATGTTACAACTTCTACAACTTAGTTGTAGAAATGCTCGAGCTCGTTTGCCATCTGTTGCCAAGAGACCGATGATGACCTTAGTGGACGGCTGGTGACAAGCTTTACCCAGAATACACTTGGAGACAACATGGATCATAAAGTTAAATGTATGAGTGAAAATAAAGCCAGTCATGTAGCACAACATTTTATTCAATATTTTACACATACTATGTCACTAAAATCAGTCGGTCTTGTAAAGTTTTTAGCAACCATGAGTCAATAATGAGTGGAGCAGCCTACCCTATAATCCTACATGTATACCCACCAAGAGTATCTTGTGTGTATCTCATCAGATGTGATAAAGGCTTGGATCCCTGAAGTCCTATTCTGCCCCCTCTAGGCTGGTCCCCCCCAGGACTCCCCCAAAGTTCCACCCCTGCTGAAAGTTACAGAAATGACCATTTAAGTCATTAACTGCTGAATACTGATGAGCAGTTTTAAATATCAGAAGTGCGTCAAAGTTGATTCACTCCACTTCTACACATAAAATGAGTCGCTATTGGATCTTTCAACACAGAAAAAGTTTCCCATGGGTAAAGAGAAGAGAGCAAAATCACTTTCTCAATGCTACAACTTCTTGAAATGTTATAGAAGAGGGATAAATGATGAGTTTAAATAAAGTGGTTTAGCAGCATGAGAACTGCTATTATTCCTTCACAGTAAATGTATCTTTGTAAAAAGCAAGAAATTAAAGCACCCAAAGAGGCGTATGATTTTAAGCCTAATTGTTTATATTGGGGAAACCCTTCATGATATAACATTTTCTCTTTAAGGGAGCCAAACTATCTTGCAATGATGTAAATTGGCCTTAGTTACAATTTCCTCAAGCTTATGGAGTGTTTTCTTTGGACTTTAACTGTTTGCACCTTTTAAACTAGGTATGAAAAAGAAAACCAAAGTCTACGTGCTAAAAAGTACTCCAAGCACCTTTTGGGATGTGGGTTTGTCCAACTTATTAAGCCGTATGAGAACATACCTGGCAAAGAAATCGCCGTTTCCACATTTATGCAGGAAGAGGAAGCAGGGCTCACAAGATAGACATAAAAAAAGGAAATTGAAATAACAGCCCCACCTGCTGAGTAGCAGAGGCATACAGAAACACATTAGTTTAAGGGAAGCTGGTGTGCTATCAGAGATGGACCGTTTGGGAGCGGGCAAAAAGGGAAGGGAGAGGAGAGGGTGTAGCGAAGGACAGAGGAAAAAGAGGGCAAGGGATTGCAGCTGTGTGATTGAATCACTGCTTTATTCAGAGGCTGGACCCACCAAAAAACAGGATGTGGTCAGGCGTGGCGGTGGGAAAAAAAGCTGCTGAATTTCACTGTTTAATCAGACAGCTTCCCAATAAACAGCTAATTGAATAAGTATTCAGACATTTTCAACTTTTTCACGCCTTGTGACTACCACTTCTGACTGTGCTTTGGTAAGATTGAGAAGCGCTAGATTAGCAAAGTAATTGTGAACTGGAAGTAAAATGGCTTTCAATTGTTTTACAAACAGAAATCTGAAAAGTGGGGTAGTCCTTGGGGGAGGTTTCTACCAGATTTGCACAAACAGCTCAAGCTAAGTCAGACTGGGTGGAGAGCATCTGTGAAAATCGATTTTCAGAACTTTCCACTAACTCTGAGTTCGACTCCTGTCTGAAGAAAAGATTTAAACCATTCAAGCTCTGGCTGCATAAATGTTTAGAGTCATTTTCTCTGAGTCAAAAGTCTTCTGCTGTATCTGTAAGTTTTCCTTCCAGAATGATCTTCTGTTTGCTCTGTCTATCAGCCTTCCTGTTATTGCTCAACAAACACATTCCCACAGTATGATGCAGCCACCGCCATGTTAAACCACAGGAATGATGTGTTTTTTCCCCCTCCATAAACAGAGTTTTGCATCCAGAGCCAAAGGTTGGCCTCACGTCATCTGCTTGACTAAATATTTTCTTTACAACTAATTTATCATACAGCCGCTCAATCTTCCTCAAGATTAATTATTATCTTCACAAACCAAAGATTTAAAAACAAAGAGCTGACTGAGGGCACAGACTTTGAGTCATTTTGTGATAATATATATATATTTTTTACTAATCAGCGTTTCAATTGACTGTTTTGCCATTTTGCCATTTTTTTAAGTTTTAGTTTTGTTGCTGTTTTGTCTGACAATGGTGTCTTTAATGTTATTCATTTTAAATTATTATTAACTTCCCTTTGTAATTAATTGATTAATCTTAGTAAGTCTTTTTTCATATTATTTTATGAATTTCACTGTTAGTTTTTGCTTTCTTTCTGATTTTTGTGTTGCTTTTGTGGAGATTTTTTTTCTCTTTATCTTCTTATAATTTGATTAATAATGAGCAACAATCATGGAAGTTTTTCTCTTCCTGGATAATTTTTTTTTATCTGATAGTTTCTCTTAGTCTGATTACCTCAGTAAACAGGAAGAGAATGTCAATACGTTCAGGCTGAAGGGTGTTTGATCAGTTTCATGCTGATCCTCAGAACCTTTGATGATATTACATCTTCTTCCTTTCAACTAATCATTTCAGAAAAAGAAAATATTGAAATTGAATCCCCTCAATCCAGTCAAAATTAAAATTACACATACAGACACTAGCGATAGTCAAGGATTTCTCTTTTTGGCTGAAATTTTAGTTCTCATCAAGTGTTTTGGTTTACACGCATTTTTCTGAATTCCCTAAATTTATGGAGAATAACATTTGTATTGAGTCCATTCTAGACGCTTAACACCAGCCGACTGTCACTTTCAGATGAAGCAGTTTAGGATGTTTAGGTTTTGCTACTGGAAATGATGGAACAGCAGTTTTCCTGTAAAGTTTGAACATTAATACCAACTCAGAGGATGTTGACCAAAGAACGAGGCCTGACTGAAAGTGTCCTTGTAGGTAAACCAAATTCCTTTCAGAGACATTAAAAATTAAACCATTTGGCCACAATAACGGGACACATGTTTAGAGTACACAAAGTAGGTTTTAAACCTGAGAAAAATGCACCAATGGTTGTGGTATGGTGGTGGCAGCATCATGCTGTGGGCATGTTTTAATGAGCACGGCACAGTGAACCCAAAAACAGATTGTCACTGGTATTGGTTTGGAAAAATCTGGCAAACATTTGGCTTCTGGAAGGAAGGAAGGACTTATTGAAAATGTATTAAATATACTGGAATATGGTAGGAAACTGACGATTTTAAAAGAAACTCTACTAAGAAGAGTGATCTAATGTTGAGTCAGAATCATGCCAGAATGTTGTTAGTGGTTACAAAAAGTGTGTAGCTGATCTGCAACTTGCTAAAGGACATTTAACCAAATGTTAGTGGGGGTGTATAATTATGTGCATAATTATGGCCCTATGTAGATCGTACACACTCCTAATAAAACTCAAATATGTGAACCAAGATACTGTTTTTAAATGTCATTGGAACGATGCGCTGTATTGTCAATGTTTTTTTTATATGTACTTAAAAAATGTACTTATAAAAAAAAGTGAACTGGACAGTGTTGCGTTGGATCTTTTACCAGCCTTATAAATGCAGTTGTCAGAGTTGGGTACTGCTAGCTATCAATCAGTCAATCAATCAATCAGGTTTATTTTATGTTTTTAAGCAAAAACATAAAATTACAAAGTCATAACAAGAACACCATACAGTCAACAATTAAAAAAAACATTACATTTTGATGAGTGCCATCACCAAAATCATAAACAACAAATATGTTGGTCAATGTTTCATTTATTATGGCAATTCAGGTGAGTTTTTAGTCTTGATTTAAAGGGACTAAGTGTTTCAGATGTTTTGCAGTTTTCTGGTAGTTTGTTCCAGAAAAAGCAAAAATGTTAATTTTTTCTGCACTAATTATATCCATTACTTCTGCTAACGTTAAATCGCTACACCAGCCCGACATTTAGCAAAAGCTAACGCTAAAGCTAATGCTTCAAATAAAATCCACCTTTGAAAGTCTATATTAATGCCTTTACATTTTGTATTTGTTTTTACGGCTTCGCTACTTTTTGTTGTTTGAAAAAAAAAAATACTGAAGAATTAAAAATGAGAGAATGTGAGGAGAGAAAACTGAACTGTTATAAAGAAGAAATAAGAGCATGAATGTAAATCTGCAATAATAGAACTGTTAGCGGTCGATAAAGCATTTACAAAATTTAGCTCTTTAGAGTGTATTTGTAAAAATTAATTAAGGGGAAGCTAAGTGTGTGAAAGTGCTAAACAAAAACAAATTAACTCAGCTTTTAGCAGATGAGCAGAATGTTCCCACCACTGGTGGATGTCAATAAATATGAGTAATTTAGCACTTTAGGGTGCATTTGTAAAAATGTATTTAATTTAATAAGTGTGCTTAATGATTTCAAAGTTAGCAAAAGTGCTAAATAAAACAATTTGTTGCTCCTAGCAGGTTAGTGGAAGTGTGGCCATCACTGGGAGGAAAATGGCTGAAAGAAACAATCATAATTTGCCATCTATCCAGATGATCTGCACTCCTACCTGGAACTATATTTCTGCTAATATGTCAAGTTTTCAGGAAAGTATGACCTGAGGTGAAGACTCCCCGCAGCTCCAAACGGCTTATCTGAAAATTTGTACTTATTCTCACCATTTTAAGGGCCAAGACATTAAAATAAGGAACAAAATGACTGGGCTACACTGTGTATTTATAAAAAGTTGTCAGCCACATCAAATTAACCTGTGCGAGTGCCTGCCGAGCTCTTTTCAGTGTGTAAACAACTGCTGTTGAATGAGCGCGTCGACGCTGTGTGACACCACCTGCGAGGAGCAGAGAGCAGTGGGCAGAGATGGAGATTATGTCACTTCGGCACCCACCGGAGAGGAGCACCCTGGACCAGAATGTGATGGGAGTGCGTCATGTTCTCAACTCAAGCTCTCACACACGCACAGAAACACACACACTGACTCATGTGTGTACATGAACACAGAAATGTCAGCGCTATAGAGCGCTCTGCAATCACCACAGCAACTAAACACCGGAGCCACTTTATCTCACTGTTTTTTTTTTTTTTTTTTTTTTTTTTACAGCACATCATTTTAATGACACCAGATCACAACAGCATGTGACAAGATAAGTGAAGTACTCACCTGAGGCTGCAGCAGCAGGTGCTCCACCTCGTACAGTAGGGCAGAGAAAAGCTTGGAAACTGGATGCACACAGCTCACTCACAGTCCCCATCACAACGCAGCATTCATTCAGAGATCGGTGGCAAAATAATTAAGATCAACAATAAACTCCCTGCATCTCCCTCTCTCTCAGTCAAAAGCTGTCTGAGAATAAAGCGTTTGTGGTTTTCCCTCCTGACCATCACCAGAGTCTGACGAACTCTCCCACACTCCCACTCCACTCTCTCTCTCTCTCTCCTCCCTCCACGCTTGTTGCTCACACACTTGACCTCACTCCTGAGCTGCTCTCCTCCACACCAAAAATACGCCATCATCTTTCTCAAGTGTTTCTCTTACTTAAAGGAGCCAGCTAGCGCTAATGGGCGTCCACATCCTCCTCCCCTACTTGTGTTACTTTGAACAGTTGCTCAGAAGTATTCTTGGTGGCGATGACAAATGCAAACACACACATGCACCTCGCAGCGTCCTGTTTCACACCTACACACAATGCATCAGAGCCCAGTTTAGTTTAGTCAGAGCTGAGCAAACACGCAGTAATAAGAGCAAGGAATACAAAACCTTAAAAGAGCATTCATATGCCTAGAATTGTGCATTGGAGGGAAAATGATACTTGATTTTCAAGAGATTTTATCAAGAACAATTCAAAACGTAGTACAAACTGTTAAGCACGGTGGTGGTAGCATCATGTACTGGGACTGTACAAAGTCATTGAAGAGTTTTGTTGATCAGGACCACGTCAAATATTTGTTTTGGTCTACAAAGCAGATTTTGTTTTTTCTTTACAGCTATTTCTTGGTTTATTCATTGGCAGTTCAGGTCTAAAAATGATGATCTCAGCAGAAAATTATTCAAGAATCTAAATAAAAATGGATGGATTTAGAGAAAAAACTTGCAGCCTTATTTCTGCACCTTTCCACGCCGACGTTTATATTTATGGACCGGAGGTGGGCTCCATTTTGTTTAAAGAGTGCTTAAAAATAGAAAGGTTTTTTTAAAATACATTTTCCAAATGACTAAACGTTTGCTGTTGTTAGCAAGTCTGAAAGAAAAGCAAAAGAAAAAATAAACACACCCGACGTCTCAGGAGCTTGTAGAACCAGCATCAGCAGCAGGAACCGAAATCATTTCCTGTTTGGCTTTTTTAGTGTCTGAGTCTTTAGATTTATACTTAAATTAATTTTTCTTTTGAAAACTTTTGTTTCCGCACGCCTCTGTTCAGGTCCAAACTTTGTACTTTACTTGGATTGAGATGTGAATTTTAATTGAACCACCAGGAATTTTGCCTTTTTCAGCCCTTCTGTTTTAGATCTGCTGCTTTATTTTGGATTATTTTTCCACTAAAGACTCATTTCTGGTCAAATTGTAGATTTGACCAGACTTGCTCTCGTGTATCTCTAGACTAGTTTGGAGTTTAAGCTGCTCAGATCCTGAGACTAACAAAGAAACACAAATTATTATCCCTCCACACCATGTTTGGCAGTAAATATGACCTGTTTGATTAACTCTAAACATGATTCTGCACAATATGTTCACACATCTAAATTTCTTCTCCCTTATCTGTCAAATTAATGTTGATGAAGGAAATCTAGTGAGATGCAAATTTAAAAATCTAATTCAAGATTAGATTTAATAACTCTCATTTTCCTCATTTTATTCAGCATATTTTGGCTCTAATGATATGGAGAGCCACTTCAGCAAATGCAAAACTTATCTTTAATTTTTAGCTCCTCAATAACTGT
>VMRN01000009.1:3975030-4007729 GCA_010277015.1 Poeciliopsis turrubarensis | reverse complement strand
GCTCAAAAGCAGGTCGTATAACAACTTGAACCAAATACATGTTAAAAATGTCAGCAGTTGTCGCAGCAGGTCCTGCATGCGTTGGAAGCTTCTTCTGCATCTAAATATAAACTGCATCTGCTGTAAAGCACTGGTGCTGCTGTCTAGACGAAGGGTGTTCAAAGTTGAGCTCCGGGGGCCATTTGTGGCCCGCGGAGTGATTTTTCTTGAACCGCAATCCAAGAAAAAATTAGGACAAAGCAACGAAGCTTACAAAAATATTTCCTTCTATTTTCCTTCTATTTTCACTCTATTGCAGCCAAATCTGCTTTTAAATGCTGTATAAAACCCTGGTTAAATACAGGAAATGTTTTCAAATGAAAACTGACCTAGATCCTGTTTTTGTTGCTGAGAAAAGACAAAAATACTTTTAAATTTTTCTTCCATCGAGTCCAAAATAAGAAGCAAACTGCCTTTCGTTTAAAAAGAAAAGAATTGTGGAAGCCACTTGAAGTTTGACATCTACAATCCTATTTCTACAAAGAACAAAAACATTGATTCCTTGCTTAATCTGATTAAACAAGTTAAACGTTTAGTTTATGTTTAGAATTTTTCTTAATTTTTGCTCTCATTAAATCTATTAAGCCTCCTCTCTCTCTCCAGACCTGACCTCTTCCACTGGTGAACTTTCTGTGCCACTTATCCTCCGTGCCGTGTTCATCCCTCAGCAGATAACACTCTGATCAACCAGGAACATCTCTTTGCTTTGTGTGTCTCGATCTGGAAAGAACAGAAAATAAAGAAAGAGAAAGAGTAGGTGTCGTGATGTAGGCAGCCTCTGTGAACTTTTTACAAGATTAGCATATGGATGGAAAAATTGCCAGTCAGGGTGTTTTTTTTTTCTTTTTCGTCTGTGCTGGAATAAATCCATGTTTTGTATGGATGATAAATACCATCGGGTTAGAGTTGAAGCGCCTGTTGCTGAGGATTTAAATTGTGTTTTATGGAAGTGAACAGCTGAAAATCAGCAGCATTTTATCAGTGGGTGGTAAATGGACCTCTTTTTCTGCAAAGCTTTCCCACTCAGACAGTAAACGCTGCATTCACAAACATATTTGCTCCAGCATGCAGGTAGGTTACAGCTTTGAGGGGAGAGGTGTGGGCAAATTCTGAATAAATGTTTTTTATTTAATACATTAGTTTAAAAAGCATCCTGTGAACCGCGTCCTGCCTCAGTTTGAGTCACTGCTGGAGGATTATTAGCTGTTAAACGCTAATATTGAAGCAACATGAATAATAAAATCAACCCAACAACCTATGTCTATATGTTCTCTTTATCCTTGCACAGTTGCATCACAGAGCAGCACACTGTATAAATATTTTAGAAATATTATAGCTACAAATTTCTGAAAAAAATAGAACAAACTCTGGACATTAAATCTACAAAGACTGATGCAGCTGAGATAAATTAAAGCACATTTATAGACATTTTAGTTTAATAAATATATATATCCAAGTGTTTTGTCTTTGGCACAAGTAAGCAAAGGCAAGCTGTTTTTTTATTTACTAAACCTAATGAACCTATTTTAACATGTTTTTTTTTCTTTAATATCCAAGTTCTTTTTTTTGTATCTAATTATAATAAAACAATTAGTGACGTGTTGTTTTTCGTTAGTTTGTTCTTTCGGGATTCTTTTTTGGGTTTTTTTGCAAAATTCGAAAAATCTAGAAAATTACAACAAATTTAGGCACATCTTACATATATTTTTTTTAAGATCATCAAAAGCTATACGCAGTCTTTTTTGGCACTATCAGAGCTCCATACACGTCTGTCTCACAGTCGTTGTGCTTAAACTCAAAAACAACATTTTGCTCCAAAAACAAACCATCTATCCCACAAAATAAATAACACAAGCTGAACCAGAAAACTAAAGTTTGAAGATTTCAACTTGACCCTAAACTAAAGGGCTAATTTGACGCATTTAAGGAAGTTATTTCTTTCAGCTTAAAATTGTTACCGTAGCTTAAAAAGAGAAAACATGAAATTAAAACTCAAACACACGACTCACTTTACACAACATGAAATAAAATTACTCCTCAACTAAAAACTGAGTCAAAATGGTGACAGTGTTCTGCTAAAAGAGATGAAAGTTGTTTAAAATCACTAAGTGAAGGTGATAAATTTATGTTAATTTGCTCCAAACACACAGAAAGCAATTTTTCCTAATTCCTACACGAGACAATCCGTGGCCTTTTGAAAAGAAAAATCAATTTTTATCAGACATTTACATCTTCAGAGCAATAAATATCTGCTTTGTTTTCAAGTGTAGCGAGTTAATTCCACTTCCAACACAGAGATTAATTGAATTGGTCATCAGTGCATCACAATACATTATCAATAATTATCCCCTATGTGAACAGACATAACCACAAGTAATATTGATGATAAACCCTTTGGTTTCAAATATGAAATATAAATTTTAAGAAAATGTACGACTCTACAAAAGGTGCCAAACGATGTGTGTTATATTAGACAGAATGTTTTGCAGAACGTTAAAATGGTCACAGTGACTGGAAGTTAATTCAGGAGCCATGATAATGGCTGTCGCAGTGAGAGGACACACCGAGCCTTCTGAAATTGTGCCCACACTTTCAGAATGACTGTTATCACGATGCGGAGTCACACAGACATATTTTTAGAAAGAACTCAGTTCCCTGGCAACAGATTGAAGTTAGCTCGAAGTCTTTTAAGAAGAAATTCACCTGGTCGTGTCAGAGAACAAGCGGCGCCATAAATCTCCTACATGGATTCAGACACGAATACAAAAACGATCAAATCTGAGCTTTGAATGAGAAAGGAATTGAGAAATCTGTGGAGAATAAATGGCTGAAGAGTGGACTGTTCTCAAAACCAGAAGAAAATGTCTGGAAATGTAACATTTTCTGACTCTTTTTGTTGCTTTAACCCCAGAGAATATCGCAAAAATTAAAAAGTAGAGAATTAAGATGGATTTTAAAGCACTTATGTGCTTTAGGACAGTACTCTTTGGTATAAATCCAGTGTTATCTTACGATTTTGACTGACAGGAGTCAGTGAAATACCCAACAATTACATAAATATATTTGTTTTACAATCTTATCCAAGCAAAACCAGTGAAATTCTCACAGACCTCAAAATGATGATGTGTTTGGGAAACGGTTTTGTTTTCCTTTCTGCCTTTCTGTACAAAAATACACATGGCCTTACAGAAGAATTAAAACTACTTATACTTTTTGCTAGGCTACAACAATTAATTTAATTTAATTTAATTTATGAGGACAGTGCACATTAATCAACATTACTGCGATTCATGGCAGTCTAAATATGCAGGACTCAGCACAAATAAAATAAAACACCTCATTATGCAATTCATTGGAAAGAACACATATTTCTATCAAAACAAGCAAAAAATAAATACATTTATAACAATTTTAATGTGTGTAATTGAGGAGTTAAAGGGAAATGGTTTAATTCGGTTTAACACATCTTAAAAACTGGAAAATGTGGTGTTCATTTGTGTTTAATCCCCCCGAGCTGTACTTGTAGAAAGGCAGAGTTACGTCTCTACCGCCTAAACTGATTTAGCTGTAGACTTTGACTAGGCCACCCATCGTTCAATCATTACCATTTTGTTGCGGCTCTGGCTGGATGTTTTGGGTTGCTGCAGATGAATTTCCCTTCCTGTCCAATGGCTTTTGCAGCTCCTTCCATCTTCCCATGAACAGCATGATGCTGCCTGTGTTGTGCTGAAGGGAATTGGAGTTTTACGTCTCGCTAATGTTAGGATTTTGGCTAAAAGTACAACTTTGGTCTCATCTGAGATGTTTCTTCCACGTGTTTTCTGTGTGCACTGCAACTGGAAATGTACATAAAAATAATGTGAATGTTTTTATTGTAATGTAACAAAGTGAAAAGCTTAAGCGAGTGTAAATACTTCTTCAAGCTATTGTAAATATGTGATCTGTAAGTAGTAAAATAAAGTTTTACATTTATTTACACTTTAGTTCATTATTTAGATCAGGAACAGGAACTTAAAACAGCTTTTGTTTTTTTATATTTTATTTACTTACATGATAATTAATCACCACTTCCTTTCTTTATCAATTATATAAATATTTTAGATTTTTTAAGTGGTATAAGAAAACTGATGTGTCGCCTGGTGGCCACTAGGTGGCAGTGAAACTAAAGAAAACAAATCGTTATTATTTTCACCAAAAAAATCAAACTGCTCTTATTTAACTTTATGATACAGGATTATAATTGTTGTAATATTTATATTGAATATTAGTTTATTATTACGTTATGGTTGTAATATTGTAATTCTTGTCAGTTTTAATTTGGTTTTATAATTTAGTACCTGTTTTAATTATGTGTCTTTTATTTGTTCTGTTGTTCTGTCCTCTTTTCCAGGTCTCCCTAAAATAAAATTGAAGATTTTATCTCAAGAGACATTAAATAACAATTAGATAAATAAATAAAATAAATATAAAAAAGTCAGAGTAAACATAATAAATTGATCAACCATAAGCTTCTCCTAAAAACGGCCAAACGAAACGTGATAAACAGATTTTTATTTTTATTTTTATTTTCTGGACAAGTGGGAAGCAAAATATCTGTTCGGCAGGTTAATGACAGACCTGCGTCTTGTAAGTGGAGCCAACGTAGCTGTTACATTTTTCCTGTAAAGCAAAGTTGGCCCACAACTTTGACAAAGTCTTTAATTTTGGCCAACTGTGTGTTTGAGTTTAACACCCCTGCTTGAAACCGCCTGTCCGGTTTCTCTGCGTTGGCAAACCAGGATTGCACAGCAGAGCTTGCAACATCATCTCTCCATCCATGTTCTGCTCTGGTTCGCCCAACAACTTTCAGACACAAGTAAAAGTTGAATTTATGTTTGAAAAAAACGACCCACAATTAGCATAAAAACATCTTCACATGATAAAATTACATCCTCTCTGAGATATATTGACATGACCTAAAAGTCCCGCCTGACTCAGGGTGATTATGACAGTCCTGTTTGAAATGATCAAGAAGAGAATGAACAGAGATGACAAAATCGGCTGATGTGGGCCTCGCTCGACATTGCTCAAATAGTTTCCATGCTGAGTCGATTGCCACATCTACTTGAATTCTCACAGGACACATCTCAGTTCTGCCTGGGCTCCGTCCCACAGTGGGAAATTAAAAGCAGCCAATAATTGAAGGTCAATTTTAACACCGTGACATAAGATAAATATATAATGTTCAACTTATGTGCCCAGTGAAACACAACCCTTCTGTTTTATGAAGGCTTTAAAGCAAAACCTTCTTGCTTAGAAATGTATTTAAATACAAAGACACAACTAAGAAACAGAAAACACATTTCATTTGGGATTTTTATTACTTCTATAAGTTCAGTGGTTCTCTGCTCTGGACACTGCAAAAACAAAATCTTAGTTCACTTGCAATAAGTCGCAACTAACTTATAAGTCAGTTTTGCAGCAAGATATCAGAACTTGTTTAATGTCATAAATACTACTTCCACTGGCAGATTATTGAACTTACAACTATCACTTTTTTATCGGTGTTAAGAAACTATTTGTAAGTTTGTCTTCTTTCAAGTATACTGTGATATCTGCATTAGCAACTGGACAAAAAAGAAACAGCAATGTTTTATGTTTTTGGACTGAAGTGACAGTTTAAAACTACAGATTTCTGAAAATTTGAAGATTCATCGCAGGTTAGAAAGTTTATTCAGTTTAATAGTCATAATTTTTTAAAAAATGATCCAAACAGTTACTGTCATTAACTGATAAAAATCTACTTAAACTTTCGTGTTGCTCAAATGAGCCGAGGAAAATGTATTTTTCTCCAGAACTGTGTCTCATCCAGGGATGGATCGCTCAAGATCGTTTTCAAGTTATTTATTTTTTTGGGGTTTTGGGTTCTGGGGTGTCAAATTCATTTTCATTTCGGGACATATCAAAAATCTGAATGTTCCCAGAGGGCCAGTTGTGGAAGAATGCATTGATAAAACCCGTTAAACTATTAAAATATTAATAAACAGTTGTTTTGACTTTGAGTAAGTTTTCAAATTAAATAATATTGAACATCTTTTCACACTGATCAGAACCTCCCAGGATTTTGTGATTGATTTTGTGGGATTTTTTGCAATCAAAATGCTGTATTTTTTTTTTAATTTATTTTACATATTTTTAAAGAATGTTTATATTTGCACTAATGTGACTTTTTATTAATCACATTATCCATCACTTGACATTAAGTAAGACTGAGGCAGCAGTCACTTAAACCATTTTTCTGATCAATTTTGAGAAAAATTTGCAGCAAAATCAGAAAACAAAACTGGGGATCTGTTGATTTTATGCAAATTTTGCAGATTTGTGAAAAACCGGAGAGACTTATTGATGTAATTAGGCACCTAGAGGGCCACTTAAAAAGTTGTGGTGGGCCGGATTTGGCTCCCGGGCCTCGAGTTTGACACAAGTGGTTTAGAGGGTGCAATCTCGGAAGAGCCGACCTCTACTCCATGGCGTTTTTTTTAACTGCACCTTTCACATGAAGTTGTTGTTGAGATCTTTTGAGAATATTTCAGTTTTTGGTTTTTCTGAAAATAGTGGGACTATTGGTGGGAACTTGGCAGTATAATTGGCACTAAATATAAGCTGTCTAATTTTATAAATGTTGTTAATTCAATAAAACTGTATATTTTTCAAAACAAAGCGATGCGGAAGCTTACAGGCAAAATGAGAGCGGTGTCATGGTTATCCCATGATGTGAAGAGTTCGCTGAGACGCTCTCTTTAAAAAGCTGAGATTGAGAAGGGGAATTCTCACTAATGTCAGCTTTTGCTGAGTTTTCTGGGTCAAGTCTGTTATATTTAAGAGTCTCTGAAGTTTAGTTCTGCTGACACTCAGCTTTTTAGTTTTATTGAGGTCTTAAGGCAGATTATTGTTCCCGCACTGACTCACTCTGCTCTGGTAGGATGTTTCATCCTCTTTGCTTTTCATTGGAAAACTTCAACATCTCTTTTGTGCTGAATTTTGTAGAAGAATAATTGGTCAGCAGAGTAAAAAATAAAGAACTGAGAACACAGTCTTGAGGTACACCTGTGCTCAGTTTGATGGAGCAATATTGAGAATTGTTTGACTGGAGCAATTTTTATTTGAAATGTGTGGGGGAATTTTTTTGCCATAAATCGAGAGCTCACATTTTCAGTCTGAGAGCAGGATTTCATGTCTTTTGTTCTCAAAACTTTTAATACTTTAGCTTACATTTTCATTTTGAAAGCAAGACTTCATGTCTTTCTTTTCAAAACTTGTAATGTTCACTCAAACTTCCTTGCACTCTTGCAGAACTCTCTGCTCACTTGCGAAACATGGAACCGCCTTTTGGAACTGTCGCCTGGCAATCTCTCAGCCAATAGAATGAAAGTGTTGTACTGGGTGCATTTGTTTACTTCTGTGGGTATACCTGTGTGGTTACTATTGATTGTATCAACCTGCGGCACCCACTGGTTGTTGAGAGTTGGTTGGGTGAACAAATTCCAGCCTAAAATCAGAAGGCTGTTAGCGATCAGTAGCACACTGCTAGCAAATGTTTAGTGGAACATGGAGCAGAAAGTTGAGACTGTTGTTTCTTCCTAAACCCAGTGGGTGGTGCAGGTTGCTACAATTGGTAGTAGCCACACAGGCACACCACTAGAAGGAAACAAACACACCCAGCACAACGCTTTTATTCTATTGGGTGAGAGGTTGCCATTGATGGTGCATTTCTTGTTCGAGAAGCAAGCACAGTCCAAGCAGAGACTGAGCGCGAGGAGACGTTTTGAGTACAAGCATTGCAAGTTTTGAGAAGACATAAATTCCTGCTTTCAAAATGAAAACAAGCAAAAGGATTAAATGTTTTGAGAGGAAAAGACATGAAATCCTGCTTTCAGACTGCAAATGTGTGCTTTTGGATTATGGCAGGAAAATTCCCCCATAGAAATGCTAATAATGCTAATTTGAGAAAGTGTATATCGAGCTGCTATGCTCTCGTTCTTCTAAAGCTTTGACCTGCTTTTAAGCTGAAATTTAAAGAGCAAAGATGCTTTTGTATTCTGGTCTGAAATATATTTTAAATTAAAATAATGAAACAAAAAGAAAATAAAAACTCCACAGACAAGCAGAAGATACTCTTTCAAACTTGTGTTTTTATTTGATAATACTGAATATTCTGTCCTTTGCCTGGACTTACACAAAGCATCAAAAACATGCAAAGTCCTCTAATAAAACAATGTATATTTATTTCTCTACACTTCCGCTAAAAGGACTTGTTAACCGCACTCTCACGTTACTCCAGCGCAAGAGGTCCCTCTGTTTGAAGACAGCTACAAACAATTGTGGACAAACACACAAAAATCATGACGGCTTTTATAATAACACTGAAAAGTACAAAGTAAATGGAAATGGAAAGAGTTTACTTTTAAATTATGCCTCTAATACTTCATCATACATATATTTTTTTAGTTGTAATATTGTAGGTTGAGGGGTATAAAACAGCACTGTAAACTTTGATTAAGTTGCTTTCTAGGACAGCGATAAAGCTTTTATTTAATAATAACTTGAAAGACAAGTCAGAGCTAACATTAGGCATGTAAAGAACACCATTAAACTGCTGTTTGCATTTACAATCGACAGATAATACAAAGACACTGAAATATCATCTTGCGAGCTCGTCTCAATCCCTCTTTCACACATTCAATCTCCCCCGAGTTTCCCGATACCCAAAACTTTCACACGTCTACGATCTTATTGTAATATTTTATTTTGTGTTATGACAAACAGAGCAAAGATTTGCGTGTGTTCTTTCATCACCAGACAAAATCTGCACCAGAGGCGGATTTGGCAGTCTGGGCAAATGACAAATGTCACATCCGCGTGCTCAGGCTCTTGTCTTTACTGGAATTCATCCTCAAAAAGTGCAAATCTAGTTCTAACGCAGTAAATAATAATTGTCAAGTAACACCAAAAGTATATGCATAGGTACTGTACAGCTACATAAAGATGAAAAAGAAAGAAGGGGATACAGTATTTAAGATTGGACTGCAGAGTAGTGAAGAGGAGTTGGCTTTAATTTAGATGGGTGACCTTCATCTACGCGCTCTAAGGAAAAGCAGGTTGTGGGCGTCTAACGTCACCAGTACTTATGGGGAGAAAATGGGAGAAGTCTAAATAAGAAATATTTAAGTCTTAAAAAAAGAAAGGCAACTTGAAATTTGCTTTGGAATAAAATAGAGAATGAGGTAATAAAAGTTGAAACAAGATGGAGAGTAAATGATGGTCTGAGGGAGCAGAGAATGATTGACTGCCGCTCTGATGTCGAGCGTTTTTGGACAGGGAGAGCTCTGTCTCAGCAAGAATTTATTACCTCCTAACGCCAGCCTCAGGAGGAAGTTGCACCGACACTCCACCGGTCTATAGTTGTGTTCAAATTGTCCACTCTTTCATTACCGAGTCCACTGTTAGCAATTCGGCCATTTTGTAAAGTAGAATACAGGGAGTGTACACCGCCAACCGCTGATGCTAACCGTTAGCATTAGCAAATATTAACTGTAAATGGATGTTTAGGAAACTGATTTCTAGGACCACTGTTGTGTTTTCACTTAAAGTCTTAAAAGACGAATCAAAGCTAACGCTAAGAAGTTACCTTTAGTGGTAACCACTAATGTCAGCATGCTAACTGCTAACAACAATGTCAGTTAACTCCAGGCTGACTTGAATAAAATAGAAAATTACTTAAATTATTTTGCTTTCAAAAAAAGTTATCAACTTTTGACAACAAACAGCTTGAGTGAAGGCTAAGGTTAAACATCTGGTCATTAAGTGAACTGAGCCTGACTGCTAGTATCAGTATGCTAGTATGCTAACTGTGGCGTGAAGTGTGTAAAACCGTGTTGCTAACGTCAATGTTAATTGTTTGAGTTTCCGATTCCATCACCTCAAATTTGGGTCTCTATCTTGCTGGTGATTATTTACTAAATAAATAACTGTAAATATTAATTAGTTTAAAATGAACTTTATATAACGAGTGAGTGAACATTTCCAACACAGCCTAAGTCTCATGATGTCATGTTTTTTTTTTTTTTTTTTAATAAAAATGCTGCATCCGACGACAACTTTTGAGCCACTTCTGAGTTGTTTAATCACGGGAAACTTTAGCATGAAAAAGTGGTCACATTGACAAGAGGCTAAAAGTTATTTTCAGAACAGCAGCTAATTTCTATCACGATAGCTTTACATTTTTAAATAGCCTAATTTTTTATTTATTTTTTTATTTCAATTGCCTTGTTTCCGTTTCTCTCTTGTCAGGTTGCGGACTTAAGGGTCCTCTGCGTCCAGAAACTCCTTCTTGGGTGGGGCGACGCCACGGTACCAAGAGCAGGAACCATCTGCCCTCTTGACGCAGGCGTAGTGGTTGGCCTGGCGTCCGTGCACCTGCTTCTCGATCATCAGGTCCGTCCACAGACACTCCTCAGGGGCTGAGATCTCACAGGGCAGAGAGGGACAGCGCACAATCTGCAGAAAAACACAAAACAAAGTCCCTGTGAACTCTGTGCCAACATGAAACTGAATAATATTAGCAGGAAATTAAAGATATTACTGATTCTTTTTGTTATTATTAATGTTAAAAATGCTATGAAGAGATTATGGCCAATTAGTTTAGAAAAGTTATTTGTCTTAAGATGACAAAAATAACAGAATGAAGTGTGAATTCAAACAGAAATGTTTAAATGTGCATTTCAGTGCACAGTTTAGATGGAAAAAATGCTCCACTATAAATCAATTCAAAACACTTTAGGTCATACACTTCAGGAAAATTATATGTTGTTTGTATCTTATATTATTCATTTAATGTATACCGCTTTGGAAATTTGTTTTGTAATTACTTAGAAAGAACCACGTTTATGCAATATTTGTATAGACCAAAGAAATTTGTTAAATCGAGTGAATAAATCGATAATTATTTTACATTATTATAAGCTTGTCACCATTTTCTGTGAGCTCCAGCATCTCATCGACTAAAAAATAGAGCGGTTTGAATGTCCAAACACGACATGCTGTGACAAATGTAATGAGGGATACCATTTTTAGAGAATGATATAAGCAGTAAAGTCTGGAAATAATGTTTTTATTAACTTTATTCTCATTCTCCACCCAAATAGTCAAATCAAATACTCTTCCAAGGCTTTTGCAGACTTGTTAGAAACCTTACCAAACCACTTAATAAGCTGCTGTTATCCCTGTTGCTTGTGCATCACTTCCTAACCCAGTTTTTTCTTCCACTCAAATTGAATTAAGATGTTTGGATACGACACTCTGCAAACAGCCAGCTTACTTAATAATGAACTTTATAGCTGCTTACCCTCCCTGTTGAAGCTGTTGATGACTGTCTACTGAACAACTATCAAAGTCAGCAGTCTTCCTTCTTATTAGGATAATGTAGAATTTTTGTATTAAAAATATCTTGTTTGGTTGGTCTTATGCAATATTCTAAGAAATGCAATTGAAGGTTTTTATTCATAATCATCAGAACTAAAGAGGAAAATAACACTTGAATCAAGTCACTGAATTGAAAAGTTGCAGCTTTTGATGGATGTCGAGAACTCCTTAAACAACAATATGTCATTTTTACCTAATTTATTAAGATAAAATTGACCAAAGGTGATTGATTCTAACTTTAAAATCCAGTTTGTTGTTGTGATGTCTTGTTTTCACCCAGCCTCCTTGTGTCTGGATTGTCTCTGCAGGAAGCGAATGTCTGCTGCCTGTTTTGCTGTTTTGTTTAGTCATGCTGGGAGTTAAAAAAGACACAGATGGCCCCATGCTGCCTTACCTTGCAGTCACAGCCCATCTGGTAGCGCTGGCTGAGGCTCTTTTTCTGGGTGGCGCTCAAGGAGTCCCAGAGCATGATGTAATCGCACAGGGTCACGTGCATGCGTCCGCCCGCCTCGGCCTTGCCTGGAAAAGAGCGAGTTGTGGCGTGGAGCGTCAAAACAGCACATGTGAGAGAACATTTCAGACGAAACAAGATTAGGCGAAAAACAACAAGCCCTGGATGTTCTCATAGGCTGAACAACAGATAACAGATTCTTTGGAACACCAGATAAAAAGCTGTTGCTTTCCAGACTGGAGCCCGCAGGCATCGACACTTAACGACTGTGGCAGCGTCTGTGCAACCCACACAAGTGGCACCAGACAAAACAAGATGTGTGGAGCAAAGTTTACAGATTTCCTGAGATGTGCGTCCCTTCGTCTTCATCGCTGTCTGTCTGTGAAGCCCCTCTCTGGATGTTAGAGTCATCATGCGACTCACAATTTGTTGCAAACCTTCCAACTTTTGACCCTTCCATCTAAAAAGAAGATGAATAATTTTCCAAAGATGCCCCACTCAGCAGAAAACTGACTGTTTTTTGCCACTGTTTGAGGCTGCGAAAGGAAACGCTGGCTTCAGCAGTTCCTCCTCTTACAACTCCGTGTAATTAGAGGGGGGCGAATGATTGCGGGTGCATCTCTGTCTGTGATGGGGAAACCAGAGCATGAATGACCTCATGATCTACTGAGTCTCCTCTGCTTCGTCTGCAGCCTCATTCAGATGCTCCTGTTCGTTGGATTCACCACATCGACCTCTCTCAACATGAAAACATCACAGTGTGGTGAAAAACCGTTCAGTCTCCTGAAGCTTCCTCACATTTTGTCATGTTGCAGCAACAAACGTCTGTGTATTTTTAGGAATTGGCTGTACACATGTTTTTTTTTTTTTTTGTTGTTGTTTTGAAATAAAACTGAAAAGTGCAGTCATCCACTTTTCTGACCTGATGGTTTAGATCACATGTGTCAAACTCGAGGCCCGGGGGCCAAATCCTGCCCGCTGCAGTTCTGAATGTGGCCCTCTAGACTATAAAGTGCCACTTAAATATAATCTTCAAGGTAAACAGTTGTTTTAAATTTGTTTAGTTTCAGCCTGAACTTATTTTATTCTCATCTCACTCTAAGATGCTCAATATCACTAAGTCTAAAAAGTCAAATTATTTCTATAAAACAGCAGCTATGAATAAAACATTTTGAATAAAGGGTCAAATATTAAGCCCTGCAGAGCTCCGTTTTTTTCTTGAGTGATGCATTTCTCGTTAAAGCTGCGCTGTGTTTTAACATGGAAATGATAATTACACCTGTTTGCAGTTTTTGAGCTGTTGAGAAATGCACTGTGGAGTAAACAGACACTCAACCGTTCCCGGAGACTCAAAGTGTCTTACGGCAGACGAGGGCCCACTGGTCTCCACAGGGTTTAGACAGAAACGTATCATTATCCATAATGACATAAACAGTTTCCTCCCCCGACATGCCCACTAGTCTTTATCTACCCTGTGTTTGTCTGCCTGGTTTAGCACACCTGCATGTCCAAATGTCATCTTTTTAAACATTCCCGTTGCTTTCCAACCTCTCCTCACTGTCTCCACAAAGTTTCCTAATTTTTGTTTATTACACTGAAGCTGCTGCAATCAAGGCAGAGAAATGTTCAAATTAATTTTTACATATAGCTCAGTTTCTGGATGTTTCTGTGAATATGCTTTCTTCTTCATTAACACAATAGTTGTGGAACATTATTTAGTATAAATACCTGAGATTAGGTACTCCTTCTTCCCAGCTGCATCCAGGGTGACGCCACACACAGCAGAAACTGGTGCAGTGAAAACTGCCTCGATGTCCTGGTTGGGCCCTTTAAACATCTGAAATATCAACAAGAATATTAAAGAGTAAAACACCAAAACCTTTTTGAACATCTTGGACATCTGTAGGTTAATTTAAACCTTGATTTGTTTGACGTCATACTGGATCCTCTTGATGGGGTTCCCGTAGATGTCGTTCCCAGAATCGACTTCTCTTTCGCCCACCACTTTTGCACGGATCACTGGAAAACAGAGTCAGATGAAGATTTCACTCAGAAGTAAAGATGTGTCTGCACATGTGTGGAATAGGATTTCAAGATTTTCTATGCCTGGATAAATGTGGGAAGAGATAAGTGTAGGAAAAACATCTGTATTTCCACCTATTCGATTGTCTAAAAGTGGTGAAATTTCCTCCATCCCTCCACATTCATGTCCTTTCTTATCTCATATCGTTTCTTTTTTGTGTCATACTCGAGAATCCAGCCTGGAGGAAGTCCAGGTGTTTGTTCAGATTTCAACTTGCCAATTCCGGTCCACCAAGTAAGAGCTAAGTGACTTTCTATTCAGAAAAGGTCAAATGAAAACCAGAAATGTTACAATTTGGGTGTAAACACATAATGTGTAGGTATTTCTTCTTGATTTGTCTACGTTGAGATACATAGTAAACAGTGCTTGTTTATTAAAAATAAAAATGCCCAAACTACTTCAAAATAGATAAACTAAAATCAGAATTAAAGATTGCAACTGGCAGATTTTATGCTTGACCAGCTGCGAGGGCTAATCATGTCATCAAAAGCTGAATTAGAGAAATCGAAATAAAATATCAGCAGTGATTTTACAAAATACAACAAAAGAAGCTAAAAGATGACATCGGCCATCTGGTGCAGCTCGAGAAAGGAAAAGTAATTTTGTAAAGCAGATATTGAAAGAGTATTGATATTGTGCTTCTGGAAGAATGATTGCAGCACAGCTAAGTGTCACATGAAGCTAGAAAATTACCAGCTTAAAACTTTCATCCGTTGATTGGTTTGAAATATTTGTAAAAATAATTGAACAGAAACTAAAGGATTCCTAGCAATAATATTCAGGGAAAAGAGGAAGCAGCATCATCGTTTTGACTCATGGAGATAAGATGTATTTTTACGGCATTCATTTTGGAGAATGTTAGCGCTAATCCTGCCCATAGTTCAGTATTTTATTGGTGTAATTTCCTGTGAAGCTTCCAGCAAATAAAAAACTTAAATCATCTGTTGGCTTTTCACCTGTAAAGCCAAAATAACCCAAAATACAAACCCTGCAGCTGTTGTTGTGGCTTAGCAGAACCTGATAGCATCAAATGAAGGACACCTCCGCTAGCAGCCTGCATGCATCAGCTAAGGTTACAATCTGGGCTGCAAAATGTCTTACATTAATGATGGACCCTGGTAAGTGAGACGCTTAATAAGCCAACATGTCTCCTATTCATTTACAGTCCAATAATAAACTTTTTCAACATGAATGATTTCACACTGGAGAGTAAACGGAGTCGAACAGAACTCTAATATCCAGTTTCCAAATATGAAATATTTTTAAACCTGAAGAAATTTAAGCCCTTGAAAGAGTTTCTTTTAAAAACAAATAAAAAGTTACAAATTTGCTTTGTATTAGATTGAAAAAAAATCTTAAATAAAAATGAAAAATTCTTAGAAACAAGCATTTACACTTTTAACGTTTTCTACTTATAAACCACCATGTGTCCGTGCAGCTCATTATAAACGCAGTGCAGCCAACGCATCCTCCTCTAAATTACCCCCCCAAACCTCTGATTCTCAATTCAGGCTAATAACAGAGCCTAAGCACACTCAAACCACAACAACACCAGCTTACAGCAAAACAGGAGCAGGAACCAACGACAGGAACAGATTTAGGGATTAAAAAATTGGACTCACAGGCCGCAGCTCGGAGAATGACTCGCCGGCCATGAGTGTGTGTGTTTTGTGTGTTTTAATATGACTTCATGACTTCAAGCTTCAGCTATGCTAGGAGCATTTATTTCAGAATGGAAAATATGAGCAATAAGTGAGTGGGTGTACGTGTGTTTGGTGGGGGAGGCTACAATGAGCATGAACAGAGGACGTGTAGGGAGATAAAGACACTGCTGTTCTCACCCCCTTTGGCTCAGTTTACTCTATTTGCTTGGAGAGGCTTTTGCATTCTGCCATTAAAGGTGAGCTATTATTCTTCCTTGAACAGATTATGGGCTGTACAAAACATGTTTGCTGCGTTTTTTTCAAAAATATTCTAATATAATGAGATTTCAGTCTGGTTTGTTCAGCCTAATTTGATCTCCTTTCACCTTGAGCTGTTTTAGGGCCTCGTGTCACTTTAAATCCAAATAAGCTGCTGATGGTCGGGCCCCCCCCAGCTCAACGTTTACTCTCACAAAGGAAAATGGCTGGAAACAAATGCATAATTATACAACCATAGATCTTTGAAAAGCAGAACTGGAGCCTACTTCACATCCAACAAGAAAGCAGCAAGTGGTTTCTTGATGGTACGTCTACAAAACATGTCTTTTCCAGCAGCCATTGTAGATTTTTTTTTTGACCTGCCCTTTATTCAGCACCAAAAAGCATGAACTTATTTTTTCATACCCGTTTGTATTCATTGCAGCATCATTGCAATTCTAGCACACGTGCACACATCTACTTTCCACATGTTCAAAAAAAGAAAACAAACACAGGCTCACATTTTATCAGTGTAATCTGACTTCATAAAGTCAATCAAGCAATTAAGATTTAATCTCCAGATATTCTTTGTTTCTGCATGTGGTTTGCCCGATACATCGGTTCTGCTTTAGAGAAACCAATATACCCAGAAAAGCTTGTACGACTTAGTTACATTTATGGCTTGTGCAAATGTGCAGCAGCATCAGCTAAAGCAGACAAATAAACACAGCCTATACTAATTCATCACATCATAAACTAAGATCATTTTGATAATTTACATTCTGATGATTATTTGTGGAGAGTGAATTTGTTTACAGAAATAATCCATTTTATTTATGTTTGTGTTTAAGAGAATTTTTTCCCCTCGTTTTATTTGTTCATTTTGGTTGATTAAAATATCTTCCAGTTCCAGTTTTATGGGGGTTTTTTCCACTAAATTAAAGTTTATCAGACCATTATTATACCATTTCAATAACATCAGTTATCACATTAACTATTGGGACGTTACATATATCGAGAACTAATCAGATTGTTTGTGTAAGATCTGGGGAAGCGGAGGATTAGCAGTAAGGCGGTTGAGTTTGGGCGCCAGTTGATCCTGAAATCGTCTGATCAGCGAGCGCCATCCAGCAGCCAGCACCCCCTCCATAAACCACTAAGTGACCCACATTTCAGTTGTTTCTTGATTCTGCCAGCTGAGATGACGCCTAATGACTTATACACATGTATCATTTGGAATATGCAATGGGTTTCCTTTCAAACACACACACACACACACACACCGCAGAGCCCCCCACTGATCGTTCAGCACGGCTGTCAACTTGTTTTTCGCCGTCCAGTGATCACCAAATCAGCCGAGTGTCTTCCTTGGTCTGATTTAATCACCTTCAGATGTAAGAGGGTCTTCTGCTTAACTTGAGCATTAAATAAAAATCTGACTTGCTGACAGATTGTCATGCAACATCTGTGTTAAAGCTCTGGGTTTCTCTTTCTGAACACAAACAGAACTTCATGGAAGGTGTGCGCCCAGTTACAACTGGTTTAAATGACCTCAGCATTTAAGGAAAGAAAATCCTGCTGACAGTAGCAGTAGGCTCTCATCAAATCATTTATAATTTATTAATAAGAATTCTGATTTATTATTGTTACAGTAAATTTGTTTAAAAAAAACTGACTAAAATGTTTATTTCACTAAATTCTGTCCTGTTTTTTTTTCCACAATAACATCTAAAAATATTAGTAAATTTAGAAATATAATGATAAATTCGTTAACTAAAATTAATAATTAATAAACTGTTTTTTCTATCATTATTTTCAAAATATTGTGATAAAATCTTAAGTCCATATTGCCCATCCCTAACTGATAGTCAAACACGGTGGAGGTGGTGTGATGCTCTGGGGCTGCTTTTCTTCTTCAGAAAGAAAGAAAATGCTGTAATGCACTAAAAAAAAAAATTCTGCTCTCAAGCAGAAAATAAAGAAGGACAATGTCCAGCCATCTGCTTTTGACATTTATATCAAGAACAAAATCAGAGTTCAAAAATAAACAATTTTCAGAATGAAAGTTTTAAAGTGGCCTAGTCAAAGTCTGAATTAAATCTTGCCAAGATCCTGCGGAATGGCCTGAAACAGGAAAATCCTACATTCTTCCAAGAAAAGAGGCTGAAATTTCTCCACAGTGACCAAAAACATTGTCTGAAGTTCTTTAAAACAGTTTCACCATCAAGTGTTTTTAGGTTTAGGTTTTAGGGGAATTTTTATTTTTGATTAAATTATTTAAAACTTTCATGTTAAATTTACCCTTTCGTGTTTTCACAGGACTTAATGTTTATCTGAATTTATAAATTAGTTTAATCACTTGAAATACTTCTTGAGACAAATAGTTAATCAATGAGTTTTGAGCAAATTTTGGTTATTTTATCCCCATATTTGATCAAAACACTCAAGTCAAGTCAAAGTTTATTTATAAAGCACATTTACAACAGCCTCAGCTGGCCAAACTGCTTCACAACAAACACAACATCACAAGTAGATAAATTACAGAACTAACAAATAAATAAAACAAAAACCAAAACAATACCAAATGTCAGCTGCTAACTGTCAAGAGACATAAACTGGAACTAATTTGATGATTTTCTGAATTTTAATTGGTTGAAGAAGTCAACATTTCATTTTTTTCCCTCCTCTTAGTGAATAAAATAACATGCATGGAGGGTGGATAAAAATGTGAAGCTGAAAATACTATGTTTCTTTGCCACTTCTGCTTGTGCAGACAGTTTGGTGACTCTGGTCTTCCAGACAATAAACCAGTCTGACTGGGCAGGGCACTGGGGGGAAGTCCCCCTCTGTGGCCAAGCGATTTATTTAAAAAGAGGATGTTTGCATTGCTTGTTGTGGAGCGGACGCATGACTTGGCGGGGCTCTTGATGACTTGCGGTCTGACCTGGAGCATCACTCTGGATGAAAACTGAAGAGGATGCACACACTCTCTGAGTCAAACAGCTAAATCCAGGCCTCCGTTTACTAAAACAAACCTCCACTGTTGTATTTATGCAAATATCTCCATGATTTTTTCTATTTGAAGTTATCTAAACGCCATTCAACCACATCCCTGCCCTCATCCATGCCACCGCTGTGCTTTCTGTGGGTGCTTCTGATGGCACGCTGCCGCTTTACCTTCTAAGCTGATGAAAAATTATGCGCCACCAATGAAACTGGGAATTTTCTGTGGTTTGGTGGTCTGCATGACCATTAAAAATGTTTTCCTGACTCATACGCACTTAGAAAAAAACACAACACAAGCACACCTATGCACCTCTCCTGCCAGACATCCTGTCTCTGGAGCTGACACCCGGCCGGCCAGAGATTGAGTCACACCTGAAAACAGAGCCTCCGTTTTGTGAAGCACACATACTTCTTGTGTGATTTGAGTTAAAAAGCAGAAAAGCTGAAGCCACAGTAATGCAGTTTTCCAACTTTCTTCAGGATACCATGCATATTTTAACTTCCACTGCCATTTTTTTTTTATTGCCTGTTTTTCCCCCTCCCAACACTGACAGCCAGATGTCCTACATAGCCAGTGAGTGGGAGCATGGCACGGACACACAGGCCTTCAGTTGTGTGTTTGGTTTGAGAAAGCCTGCACACGGGTGTGTTGTCCCCATGCAGCACCGGAGCAAAAAAAAAAAAAAGTTGGGAAAACCCCAGAAACATTCCTGCAATTCCTCCCTAGCACCACCCAGAAAAATGCACAGAAGTGGTATTTTAGGGTTTTATTTTCTAATTGAGAAAAGTTTGTGGTGTTGCATATTCTGCGGTTGAATTTTACCCAGCACTCATGCTCTCTCCGTCCCCTTGTCCCCTTCTGATTTCTGGTGCCACGTTGCACCGCAAAACCCAAGCTTCACCCTGGAGCTTTAGAGCTGAGTGCAATGATGGGGCTGGATTTTCTCCTGTTATATCAGACTTAGATAGTGCACATACGGGGAGAAGGGAAAATAAAACCACAGGGGGAAATAATAACACCAACGGAGCAGTGACTGAGTGCAGATGCACTTAAGGCATAAATCTGTTTTACTGGGAGCCACATGCTCCAAATGATCCACTTTGAAAGATGGAAAGTAAGTCTAAATGCTTAGAAGGAAAATTTAGAGGAATAAGAAAAGACTAAGGAATTATCCACAGTACTGCCATTGAAGATCAGACTGCCGTGAGAACATACACATCTGAATATTTAGTATTTTCTTTAAAGGGGACCTAATACGCAAATGTAACATTTTGCACATTTTGTCAGTTCCATTTGGGTCTAACTGCTTCTTAAAACAGCTAAATCCTTAAAAAAAACACCCAGCTGCTTTTTGGACATTAGTTAATGTCTTTGGTGTCTGGAAAACGAGCAGTTTCAAAAACCTTCTGAATGTAACGTCACAAATCAGGAGGTACAGGCCCAGCCTGTTACCTAGCAACCCCAGCTGAGTCACTGTGTCCGATGCACAATGGCTGCTGGAAAAGACAAGTGCTTTGTTGTTGACTTACCAACCAGAAACTACTTGATACATCTTTTGGGGTGTGAAGGAGGCCCTACTTCTGCTTTTCAAACATATATGGTTGTATAATAGCGCATCTGTGTAAACATGGAGTTGGGGGAAGTTTCCAGCAGGAGTTTATTTGGATTTAAAGCAACAAGAGGCCCTAAAATAGCTCAATCTGAGAGGAGCTCAATATAAGCAAAACTGATCAGACTAAAATCTCATTATCCAAGAATAAGTTTATGCAAAAAAAAAAAAAAAAAAGTAGCAAACATATTTTGTATAGCCTATAGATCTACCCTAACCTGTTCAAGGAAGCATAATAGGTCACCTTTACTCAGTCTGTAAAGAAACACCACCTTTTCAAGGTTTTTGTGGACATAAGAAAGTATCTCCGCTTTGTCATAGCAGAATGCCATATAAATGCCTACATGTGCTTTTACCACCAAATTTCTCTGAGTTACTTCAGTCTTATGTTTCTTCCTGGGTAGAAACATAAGACTTCTAAACTTTGGAACAACCTGCCCTCTGACATTAGACAGCAGGCGCTTCCACTCTTAATATTTATGTTTTCACTGGAGTTTAATACAGTTTTAGTTGCTGTTTTTCCTGATACTTTTACTCCACTTGTGTTCTCGTTGCTGCTTATTATCATTGAGGTTTTATTTTTAATTGTTTTATTCTTTTCTTTATGTTGTGTTAGTTGGTGTAAACTGTGAAGCAATTTGGTCTGATAATTTAAATGGGCTGCACAAATATTTTTGAAGAGCATCATAATACACTTGAGATCTCATAGGTGAAAAAACCTCTGACAAAGTGATAGACCAGAAGTGTCCTTGAACAACCTCATGATTCGATTTTAATATTCAATCTTTCGCATCATGCTGATAACATCTGCCCACTCTATTTACAAAAAAAAATCCTTGAAACGTTTCCATCTCTTCCATATTTTCCCATAAATATGGAGAAAACAGGAGATTGTTGTTATATAAGAAAACAACCAGAACTTGTTGGACATTCCTGCAGCTGCTGCATAGTTAGTTCAGCCTCAATGACCACTTTCCATTTTATCCTATTAATTTTTGATAGGGTTCAATTTTATATTTTCTGAAATTCTTCAAGTCTCTGGAACTTTTTCTTCTGATACTTTTTGTACCTGCTCATTACCTTGATTTTAATCCCTGGACTCCTCTCTGCAAACTATGGTTTTTGCTAAGGAATGAGCAAATGAGCTGAAGAACAAAACAAAGAAAAAAGGAAAGTGTTTTGACAAAAAATACTCTTGAAGCTAAGCTATAAATTCAATTGGAAAGAAGGTAACTTCATTTTTCATAAGCGATTTTCTCTGCAATGTATGTTTTGTGTTTGGAGCACATTGATGTCATTGCTGATCCTCTGCAGTAAATACTCAGTTTGATGATGTTGTGTTCAAAGAAAGACTGTTGATAACAAATCTGTAATTTTGGGAAAACTGCACTTTATCTCAAAGTTAGTCAACTGGATTAAGATCCGATCTCTGTGGAGGCGGATAGAGTACACTGGGCAGGGCAGCAAAACTGAACCCAAGGGCCCACATCCTCTTAAATCCGGCCCTGGCCTGGGATATGACTTAGATTTCTGTTTATGTTAAAATTGATATAATCTTTTCCTGGAAATGTGTGTTTATTTCTTATTTAGATATTACCTCATGCACATTTAAGCATATTTATCTCTATTCTTCCTCTCAAAATATGGCTAAACTTTTTCTGTTCAGTTGGCAAGTATTGGCAAAATTAAATCTGCGTAGGAATGCAAGTCTGCAGCTTGAATGTGGTGCAAACTGCCTGAGCCATGGCCTTGACTCTTACGGAGCAACACCCCCCTCATCGCCAGGCTTTCCAGCGGTTTCCACCGGCCAAGGGGCAGCCTTTCGAGCCGCCTCGGAGGCTCCGGAGCGCCGCAGCAGCTCCGGACGGCTGTCGGGCACCCTGGTGCACCACGTAAACAACAACAACAGAGCTGCACTCACCTACATCGGCGTTGCAGAACGCCTGTTGCGGATGCACCGGAGCGCAGCTGCACGCTTCCGCGAGCTCCTCCGCGCGCCACAGCAGCAGCAGCAGCGCGAGCGCAGAAAGGATGCCGTTAACGGAAAACGGCATCTTGGTAAACACTGCAGCGGGGCTCCTTTTTCTTCTTCTCCTTTTTCTTCTTCTTCTTCTTCTTCTTCTTCTTCTTTTTCTTCAGCCTCTTCGTCTCCGGCTGCGCAGATGCGTTGCGGAGTAGATCCAGAGGCAGCGCTTCCTCCCTCCGCTGGTTTCACCACAACAACAACAACAACGACCGGGCAGGACCTGCCGGTTCGGCTCCGTAATGACAGAGGGGCTACACGGTGAGAGCAGAGACCCGTTCTGCCACTGGTGTCAGCAAATGTCTGTCTGCTCGGAGTGTTTTGACTTCAGGAATCGAGGAGGTTCTGTAAATCTGCGGCTCCTCCCCGCTCGCTACACGGACTCCCGGCAGAGGGCGCTGTCTCCCACATGATGAGATAAAAGGTCCATGTTTCCAACATAACTTGAATCTGACCTACAATAATGTTAACCACTGAATGTGAACAGTTGGGTAGAAATTAGTTTTTTTTTATTACGCTGTACTTTTCACTTTTAGCTTGAGTAATTTTATAAAATACTCTTACTTGAGTAAAATTTCTGGGTTGTCCACCTGCAGTTTTTGTTACAGTTTCATCAGTTTTTTTATTAAAAGAAATTGATTTATGTTGCCTGATTTTGTTATTTTTTTGTTACTTGTATGAATTATTGTTATTTTATCCTCAAAACACCAACATTGTGGTCCATCTGATTATGTCACCTTTAAATTTTAAATAATTGATCATTGGATCAATTACCAGTGCTTGAGTAGATGTTTTACCAAATATTTTTTACTTTTATTCGAGTTTCAAAAAGTGAACAATTTCACCTTTTGAAACTCTAGAATAATTCTGAGAATAATCCCAAAAATTTCTGAATTTTTTTTAGTGAAAATTGACTTTTTTTTTTCTTTCCTATATACAATGTGACACTATAGCTCAGTTAATGAAGTATAGATTCCTGTCAGCTAAATGAAAATAAAAAGCAAAATAAAAAAAAAAACGGTGCTTAGCAACCAATTATCCAGCCAACATCCCCAACAAATGCGTCCAACAAATGACCTAATAATGCAAGAAGCACAAAAAAACACAAAACTATCAAGTTTTATTTGTAAGCTTTGTTTTTTGAACATGTAAAAGATGCAACAAATAGATAATTACAGATAAAGACACTGAACATGCAGCCTTGAGGCCCCCTGGTGGCTTGGAGGACCTAAGTAGTTGCCATATTTAAGCGAGAAACTGCCCATGTTTAAGGCACTTTTACAGGACTTGAATCTTTATTTTTCCCAAGCATAACAGAAACGTTTAAACCAAAAACAACTGAAGTTTAATAACACTCCAAAAGCTTCCTTGTAATTCTTCAGTGGTCTTAACAATTTAGTTTCCCTGGATTGTAGAATTGTAGAAAACATTTTCAGATTTTCCTCCAAAATGTTTGCACTTAATTGTAACAGCATATTACTTTTAGACAGGGAAATTGTCCCTTTGAGGGCAAAAGAAGTCATTTCTAGGTTAGATAATATGCACAGTATAAATCAAATGAAAGAAATCTAAGAAATAAGACAATAAGTCTCACAAACCCTGACAGATCCTATAACACACGTCATCATTCATCCAACTGCAAGCCAATTTTTAGGTTAATACCTCTTTGGGAATTGCCTTGTTGGAGCCAAACTGTATCTCAGCTACTTTCTCAAGTTTTACTTTTGGGCACTCCCAAAAATGTTTTAGGAGATTCTGTTAGTCGTTTGAGTTCCCAAGGCACTTTTCCGAGATCCATAGTTCCCTTGCGAAGTTTTAAAACGCAGAGCTCCCTGTATTACTTTGGCAAGGTCCCACAAAGGTTTTACAAGAATCTGAGTTATAGTTGCATGCTCCCACAGATATTGTTGCAATCCTCCTATGGACTTTTCCGAAATACCAAGTTACTTTTGTGAAATTCTGAGGTACTTTAGTGAGCTCCAGCAAAAACGTTACAAGATTTGTTGTTATTTTTGTGAGATCCAAGCTTATTTTTACAAGCTTGCTCATCAGGTACTTAAGCAAGATCCTCAGTGAATTTTGAAAGATCTTACTAAACCTTTGCGGGAACTTGCACAAAGTATTTCATGATACTGATGACAAAAGCACCTTTATCTTTCCAGCAGTGCCTCAGTAAATGACGTTAATTTTACACAAAAAGTCCTTTTTATTATATAAAAGAAAAAATGTTCATATAATGAAGCAGCTTCCACAGGAGTTAAAGTAGGAAGAAAATAAATTAAAGCAGTAAAAGTTAGAAGAGCAGACAAAGCCATCTTTTTTTCCTGAATGAGCATTACATAAATCTATTTCAGAGATTGATTTCTGCATTTTATCATAACTTACCCACTTAAACAGATAAATTCCACTTAATATTACCTTTTTGTAATACTTTGATAAAACTGAACTGCAAAGCAGCTTGACCTGCTTCTGAAAACTTAAAATAGACACCCAGCAGTTTTTTTTAGCAGTAAGTTCATGTTTTTTGATGTCTGATCAAACAGCTCCAGATTGCTAAGCATATGTTAAGTCACAGTCAGTGGGCGCTGCACCGTTACCAAGCAACCCTCAGCAAACCAACCTATCACCTAGCTCCCCATGCAAAGTTCTGGTATGTCTGTTTAAGCTGGTTTTATTGCTGTATAAAAACCAGTTTAAACAAAGCTGGTTTTTGCTCTACAGTGGAAGCTGGAAAAGACAAGTGTCTTGATGTCGAATTACCATTTTGAAATCAAGTGTTGCATTCTTGTTGGTTGTGCAGAAGGCTCTACTTCTGCTTTTCAAAGATGCTCAGAAATGTCTAAAAAAAACTTTCAGTGTCAAAGGTTGAACATTTTTGAAACTCAAGAAATTTTCAAAAAAAATTCTAGAAAATTTCTGAGATTACTCTGACTTTTTTTCTAATATATTTTTGACTTTTCAAAATCAGAAATGTCCAAAATTGTTTCTTGAAAACTTCTAAGATGAATCTATTGGTGGAAATGTATGGATTTATTTACTTTCTTTCTTTCTACAATGGCCCTAATTTGCCACTATAGTTTGCAGCCATTTTGAGTGTAAATGGTGAATTTGGGGGCATCACAGCAGCAACTTATTTGGATTTAAAGAGGCAAGACGCCCTAAAACAGCTCAAAACAGGCAGAACTGACAAGACTGAAATCTCACCATCAAAGAATGATTTTCTGCAAAAAAATAAATAAAAAATTATATGTTTTTTTATAGCCCACAGATATATCATAACCTGTTCAAGGAAGTGTAGCATTTATTGATTTATCTTTGTGCAGGGGGGGGAAACACAAGAGTATTACTATTTAAGCTTCTGAAAACACCACTCTGAAGCACTCGGTTTTAAGACTGTGTGGGTTTTATTACAGTTCATGCTGAGTTAAACCATCAGGTTGGCAACCATTTCAAATGAAACAGCAAATCTCCAGCATTACTCCTTTCTGGCACAAGAGGGCAGCAGCTTCCACTAGAATGAGGGACAGTCAAAGACTCATCATGTTCATAAAGGCATTTTTTGGTTCCACAGTGAAGCCAATGCTTCTTAACATTAAAAAAATAATAGTTTGAGTTCTGCAGCATTGCTCCTGTCGCTCTGTAAAAGGCACAGAGGATCAGGACACCAGCAGCTCATTTCACAACAAAGAAAAGATCTACAAAGGCAAAGTAACACTGCGTTCCTGAGTTGAAATCGTATGGTTTCAGAACAGCTGTCCTCTCTACAGAGAAGGGATTGGTGACAAAGAAAAGCTGAATACGACGGACAAGAAGCAGACTCTGAAATGAAATAAACCTATAAATTCTTTTAGATCAATGATTAAAACATGGCAGCATGCTTTGTGAAAGCGCTGACTGGAGCAGCCCATGCAGTGTGTGACAGTGAAACAGCCCTCTGACCCTCAGAGGCCTTTGTTGAAGTAAACTAGCTGGACTTTGTCTCCGTATTGAGACCCGATGGCGTCTCTGAGCTCAGGCTCCAGCTTCGACACGGCCATGGAGCTGCAGGAGAAAAAATGCGATAAAAAGACAAAAAAAACTTGATTAGCGAATGAAAACGTACTGTTTAAACTGATTTACAACCATAAAATGTTTTAAATCAATATCAGTATTGTAATCACCATTATTATTCATATTGCTGCATCAAAATGATCATTTTATAAATTACTTTCATTATCATTCTTATTATAATCAAAAACACTGCTACTTATAATAATATATTATTTTACAGAAATAACTGATGACAACTTTTACGCCATAATCATTCTCCTTATAACTCAATTATTATTATTGTCGATATAATTAAAACAGACAATTGTCATGATTCCAATTATTATACTATTATCTTTCTCATCATCAATATCTAAATTATCTTTGTTATTGTTGCTATTTTATTTATTCGTGATATAATTAATAATAATGCTGTTAAAATAAGAATAACTATTATGACATTTTTTACATTGTTGAAACTTATTATTAGAATAATATCAATGATAGTATTATTAACAACAATATTTAACATAATATGAATTATGATTATTAATAATGGTTATAACAATAACAGTAGCGATAATAATAATTATTGTTTTTATTACAACATAAATAACCTGATTATTTATTTATCTATTAACTTTTTTTTTTTTACACCTGATTAATATTGACGAGTGACTTTTCTTCCTTACTGGATTCAAAACCAGATTAAAATTTATCTTAAATATCCAAGATATAAAGTGAAACTGCTGGAAAAATAAATCCTAAATTAATTATTCTTCATCAATACACATCTTTGTTTGGTTCTGGCCTATATTTACACTTTGATTAATGTTTGAAGAGCAACAGTGAAATGATTATAAATTATTTGCTCCATTCGATTTCTCCCACATTTAAAAGAAGCAAACTGTTGTAAAAGATTTAAGGGTCACTGGGTGTCTTCAGAGAAGGATTTAAACTTTTATCAGCTGTCAAAGTTTTATTACAGCTGAGTTATAAAATCTTTGGTAAGCATGTGTCCCGTAAGATAACCCAAAACATTTTAGCTCACTGTTTTTGACTATTTGACGCTCACAGCTCAGCTCCCCGTTATTATTTCCTCGCAGACATTTTATTTCAGCATCTGAAGTCAGATAACAGGGATTTATAGATTTGTTTGCAGGTCATAAAAACCATCTGCTAGCCAGACAGCAGGAACAGTTTTACGACTGTTTAGTCATCCAAGTAAATCCACATGAATGCAGCGAGAGAAACATCTGGACTGCTCAATAACATTTAGCAGACATTTTAATTTGGGAGTTTCTTTGCTGGTCTGAAGACTTCAAGATGCAATACAGTTTGAGTGATGGAGAGATCAATTTCAGAGCTTCACGAAGTACTGCGGAGAGCATTAAAACAAGTCAAAGTTACAGGTTTGCTTATATTAATCGAAGAAGTGTTTTGGGCGGAGGGATTTTATTAAAATTATTGTGACGATCAGAAGGATGGAAAGAAAATAAAGAGTGAAAGACAAGCGAGAAAAGGAAAGAAAGAGCAAAATAGTGAAATCGTGAAAGAAAGCAAAAGAGTAAGAGAAACTGAAAGGACAGTGAAAAAGAATATGAAGGTGCAAGCATGGAAGAATATAGAAAATATAGGTATTCCTATATTCAGCGGGAACACATTTTGTTTCAGGCTGCTGTAACAAGTAAATTTCCCCCCTCTGGCATTAATATAGAAATATTTTATTCTATTCTACTCAAAGAAAGAATAAACTAGTTCAGATTTCTCCAGATTGCATTAGAACCTTAAATATTGTCATTAAGTGGCAATATTAAAGGAAAGTCTTGAGACCTTGGCTCAAGACTTGCTTGGCATCTTTAACAGCTCGCAGGTTGTCATTTTCTCTCCCCATTTCCAACTTGTTTGACTCAATCAGATATAAAGTCAAAAGGGACAGAGGAAAACCTGCGTGAGATGAGGTGTTTGAATGTGGCAGCAGGTGAAAGGACGGGATATTTTCATTACCATCGCTGAGGGAACAGGGAGCAGGCCGCCGGCACCATGAAGATCAGACTTTTAAAGGAAAGAAAGTATACAAGTCACCACTTAAAAACTGTGGAAGCTATCAAAACTAATGTGACCCCGTGACCTTCTGTACTCACAAGACTCCCACCAGCATGACCTGAATTGGTCCGTGAAGAAACGTGATTCTCTGTTAACAGGGGGAAAGCGACGTGAGGACGGGCGGACACATTTACCTGACATTAGCACACTGATGGAGACAAACGATCTGACCTGCATGAACTTGTACTTTTCCAGCCTCTGCATGATGATGGGGAGGATGACTAGGAGAGGAAGTAAAGTGAGTCAAGACGGGAAAGGGGAGTAATTCTCAACATGATGGTGATAAAGAAGAAGCGACTGTGTTTCATACTCATTCCTGGTGCTGCCATGGTGATCCGGGAAATGACCACCTGAGTGATGCCTTTTACTGCTGCTTTCTGTAGGTGAGAGATGAGATTTCACTGTGAAAATTATAAAAAAATGATATATATATATTTTTTCTTTTGCACAAAATTATTCTTCGATAAGAATCTTGTCACTTTAACTCCACTGCTGCTGGCCACAGCAACTCACTGCTGCAAACAGATGCACAATTATACAGCCATACATGTTTAAAAAGCAGAAGTGGAGCCTCCTGCACAGCCAACAAAAATGCAGCAACTGGTTTCTGTATGTTAAGTTAACAATAAAACACTTGTCTTTTCCAGCAGCCATTGTAGAACCCAGGCTGTCACAATAACAAATTTTGCTGGATGATAAATTGTCCCAGTAATTCTTGCGATGGATGATAATTTAGCTGATTTCACACCATTTTCAACTAATATATTGATGATGGCATAATAATGCAAGTTTGAACTTTCAAAGATCAACTCATTTAAATGTTTTTAAGAGCTCTTAACACTGCAACTGGAAGATATTTTAAATGTCCAAAATAAAACATGGCATTCAAAAACAATAAATAAGAACCACATTCAACTGAAAGCTTTAATGAAACTGATTATAATGTCTTCGTAAATACGTTTGGCCTTGACAAAAATAATAGTCAGGATGGAAACGATCAACCTCATTTAATTTATCATGTGATTAATTTCTAATTGCATACAGCAGTAAAACCAGAGGAGGAAATGTGCAGGAGCTCTGCTTGGGTTGGTAGGTGTGTTGCTAGGTGACGAGCTGGGCTCAGCTGGGGTTGCTAGGTAACAGAGCAATACTGCTGATTTCTGAAATGGCTTATTTTCTAGGCACTAAAAAGCAGGAACTTATTGCCCAAAAACGTTTGGATGTTTTTTTATTTTAAAGCACTTTGGCTGATTTTAGAAGCAGTTGGGACACAAAATGTGAAACTTACATTTAATCCAGGTATTAATTTTAAATAAACGTGTGGGACAAAAGTCATGAGGAGATTTTTTCTAATCAGTCAATCAGTGGCAGCTAAAGAACAAGAATTGTCCATTTCTGATCAGAAAAAAAGGAAAGCAGCAGAATTAGTTTCCCCTGTTTGTAATTAGTATAATTCAAACCCCCTGACAATCCAAAAGAGTAAATCTGAACATTTTCCATGTTCCTGGTTTGCTTCTCATGCAAAGCTCAGCTAAGTAAAACAAGGCTGCTCAAGTGTCTGTAAGTGTCCGTTATTCTTTTATTCAAAATTTTAAAAAGCGAAACATTTTTCATCTTTAATCCAACATTTATCATCCTTAGTGGAGCTGAAAAACAAAAGCATCTTAGCACAAAAAGAGTAAACCCTGTGGAAGACGTTTTAAAAATGATCTATGTCAAAATTGCAGTTAATTTCATATAAAATGACTTATCTGTAAACAATGGAAAAGCATAACAAAACTATTGAGGTCATTTTTTTCAAAAATCAAATTCTAAAACAATATTATATTATAAACTAATAAGTGAAGTCAGAAGATTAAACGTAGTTCAAGGCCCTTAAATTACGATGCTGACCTTTGAGTGACCCAGTTTGTTGCCGTTTTCATCCGTGACAGCGATGCCATTCAAAATTTCCCTGAAAAATACCAAAAATGAACAAATTTTAGAGACATTCCCAGAATGTGACCCAGTTTTTGACTTCCTTGGTCTGAAGATGGCAGATAAAAGCAACAAAGATCAACATGCAGACAAAACAATAAATTAGTTGAATGGTTCATCAAGATGTGCATTGCAGCTTTTAAGTCTGACAGCTGATAAGTAGATGTGTAAGAAGCATTGATGAGTGTTTTCAGTAAAACAAGATATCCAAGATAATGTGGCGAAAACAACTCAAGAATATGAGAAAAATCTAGTCCTTTGTCAAAAACACAAAATCTTACCAAGTAGATTTGGTTTAGTTTGTAGTGTGAATATTTTAATACATTGAAATAAGACAAAACTAACTTGCAAGTAACTTTTCAGCAAGATTTGGAGATTGTTTTAAATATATTATTGTTTAATATCGATAAAAATGTTCTAGTTCCACTCATAAATGTCTTACGTCACAGGTGAAATAATCTCCCAGTGAAAATAGTACTTTTTTGGTCAATATGAAAACAAGCCCATATATCTTGCTGAAAGTTACTTATACTTTAGTTTTGTCTTATTTCAAGCGAACTAAGTTATTTGCACCAGAAACCCGACCAAAAATACTTGGTAATATTTTGTGTTTTTGCAGTGCAGGTTTTATTTCAAATGAGGATTTACTTAGGAAACTTCTTACGCAAATACATTGAAAAGCTTTTGGTTGTATAGTGGCGCGATGTAGCAAGGTTTTATGGGTAAAGCAAGTTACACGGCGGAGGACTGACTGTTGCCGCATCATGGGAATGTTGACACAGTTGGCTGCTGCCACGGCAGCAAACGGGACCCAGCGAGCCACGAGAGGAGGAGCTTTCTGAGAACAAATCATCATAAACACTAATGATCTCCCAGGTAATCCACATCACATGACAAAATAACACTGATCTGTTGTAGTTTTAGCACGCCAGTCTGAAAACTGAACCAATCGGACTGCGAGCTTGAGGTGTGATGTGCGGAGGGACCGGATTGTGCTGAATGAACTCCTCTGTGTGCGTTTGTACCTTTGTGTAAAGGTTGAGTCCCACTGCTGTTGCTAAAGCTGTGCTGGTTGCTGTAACGTAAGCCACTCCGATCTGCCTGAGGAACAGGACAAAAGCTGTTAAAACTGCCTCAACAACACATATTTTCAGTCAGTTCAAGAGTCAAATTTAATGAAGCATTTCTGATCGGATGTTTATTGAAGTTAAAATCTCATTTTGTCCCACAGACTCATGCTCACTGCTGACACTGAAGCCTCCTATCTTATGAATAAAGCATTAAAGTTATCTGAAACCTCGTCGTGTCTCATTTGTCCAATTACTTTCAAATTAATTTAAGTCTTTAAAATCGTAATGAAACAGTGTTGTGCTTGTCGCCCAGCAGGCAGGTTTTTAGCACCAACAAAGTAGCTTTACACTTCACATCGCTCTATTTTCTTTCAAGCGTCTCTCCAGTATTTTCTACAGTATTTTCTTACTGCAGAGCCAAACAGTTTTCCCTATAAACAGCAAACAGTGCACAGCTGACCCTGCGTTCACCCACATATTACTGATACAGCCGAGCTGATCTAAACCGAACTGAGCTGGTTGAACCCGGGAGCTGATAACGTTTGTAAGTTGAGCTTTAAGGTCTGAATGTTTGCACTGAAATCCCAGCAAGATCCTCTCTTTCATGTAGGAAAAATTATATTTGGTGAACAGAAATGTAATTCCAACAACAAAGTGTTTATTAGGTGAATTGTAGAGCAAAGTCAAAAATGATGTGGCCAGAAAAAAGCTCATTTCATCCAAAAAGCATTTTTACAAGAATTTCTGATGTCAAATGTGCAGAAAAAAATATTTTCAATGATTGGCGGCAAAAATCTATGATATCAAAAATATGATATGATGACATTATGAAGTCAAAAGTTTGTCAGACATCAGGGAAACAAGTGATGGATGAATGGATGAATAATTAAATGGATTGATGGATGGATGGATGGATGGATGGATGGATGGATGGATGGATGGAT